>JAPVLO010002071.1:0-44028 GCA_027257055.1 Cephalopachus bancanus
TGCGATGTAGAGTATATCATTTCTGGACAAGGAAAGAGTCGTATTCTCTGGTGTGTTTTGATCTTTGTTCGTGTATTTGTTTGTCTGTTAGATTGTTCTCTCTTTTTGGTCTTTTGAAGTTTTTTAATTCTCTTAAATTTTACATTCTCCAAAAATGACTGGTAAGAAATTGTGCCATGTAAGCCACTACCATGCATAAGGAGTGCCTCAACCCTCCCAAAACTTTAAAACGGCAGTGCCATTTTGAGGCCATCGTCACTCTAAAGGACCAAAAAAGGTACTCTTTGATTCTTTTTATTTTTATTTTCTTTTTATTCTGAATGTACTCTGCATTTCTCCAGAAGGTGGCAGGGATTATGCCTCAACTCTCATGACAGGTGCACAAATAAGTTTCGCCATTATCGCATAAGATCCAGTAAACTCTGGGATGACCACTGCCATTGGGAGCAGGCTCATGTTGCCAATAATGAAATGAGTGTGTACACCCTTTTTCTTGGGTTATTTCAGCCATCAATGTCCCTTTCCCATCTACTCAAAATTGCCATATCAGCTGAGGTGCTGCCTGTTACGTTTCCTCTCCAGGCAGACATGCATATGTGCATGCTCAGGGTGACATTTTTCCTAGGTTTTCGTGCCATTCCCACCAATACGTTTTACCGCATTCCAGGGTAGTGCACTCCAGAAGTTCAACTTTGACTCTCTCGCTGGTAGTCAGCAACCCGTTCACACAAGTAGCCTACATGAAGAGACTTCTAACCCGATCTCAACCCGGCATTCTCCGATATGAGATTTTTTTTTCCACATCAGGGTGCAAGAGACACACTCTGAGACCCTGCAGGGAAAGGGACCCAAGAACACAACACAGGGCGACAGACATTCTCATTGAAATTCTGTTTAATTGCTACCAAGAACCCCGGGATTGCCTTAGTAAGGAGGGCTTCAGTGCCCTTCACAGCATTCTTGCAGATTTCTTCACATGCTAGGAGGATCCTGTGCCACTATACACAAGTGTCCCAGTGAAGACAGACTCAGATGGTCAGGCAATAATCCTTCTGTATTCTGGGTAAAGGGACACCCAGGATGTCATCTCGATACAGCAGCACAAATACCTAAGAACATGCTGACTCTCAAAATTTTTCATAAACCAAGTTACCTGTGTGAGTTGTGGACACAGTCTGGACATAGGACTGGCATGACCTTTTTGAAGGACACCCGGACAATCATGTCAAAGACAATAGGCCCATATTTCCCCATTTCAGCATGATGAATCACCTTCAAAGGAAGATGCATACTCTTCTGTACTAAGGAAGACATCACTTGGTGCTTCGGACGTGACCCACCTTTCTTTCCTAGATATCTTTTTCAAGATACAGTAGACACGATACCACAAGACACACCATCACGTCCACATCTATGTCATTCAGGGTGCAAAACAAATAATCCACTCTGATCACCATTTATGTGTCTCCTAGCTTAATGGTGTATATCACTTGGCAAACAATTTTAAACTGCCACTTATACAAACTTCCATGAAAATATGCCAATATTTCCCCACGTTCGCATGTCGAATCTTCTTCAACAGAAGATTCATACATTTTGTACTGATGCTTGGAACATGACCCACATTTGTCTCCTTGATATCCTCTATCAAGATGCAGAAAAGAGCAAATCACAAGACACACCATCAAGTCCACGGCTTTGCCATTCAGGGTGGGAAACAAGGAATCCTTCCTGATCTTCATTTGTGTGTTTTCTATCTCAATGACCTGAAGAACTCGAATCACCATGGTGGTATCCCCATTACAGGCCTCAACGTTAAAGACAATACACCAAGTGTTCCCCACGCTAGTGTGACAAATCATCTTTCACAGTAGATGCATTCACTTCGGTACTAAGGAAGACATCACCTGGTGCTTGGGACATGACACCCATTGTGGGGGTCCTGCTCCTGCCGGGTGTGGGATTTCCTGAAGGAGAGATGAATAGGTGACAAAATGATATACTTGGACACCTGCTTGCAGGCCAGAGGCCTGCAGGACAGATGACATTTAATGTTAGTTAACAGAAAGCTTTTATACCATTTGTAAAGGGGCAAGACAAAGAAAATTCCTTCATGTACATATCCTTTAAAAGTTACCACCATCTAGCGGTCTAGAAGAAACAAATAAGCCAAGAACACTATCTGCTTCCAGTCAATAAGTCTTTTTCATAAAGCCAAAATTGATAGTTTTAGTCCAAAGTCCTGAATTACAGTCCTTGAAATGTCTCAAGAAAGTTTCCAAATGCACATTTCTCCATGTATCAGGAGTTTTCTTTCTGGGTCTTCTATGACCTTCAAAGCTTCATAATCGTCTCTCTTGTCCAGGTGTCTTCATTACTTTTCTCTTATCCTGTAGTGTTTATTTCTAAAGAAAACTCAAAAGAAGTTTTTGGTGATGTTTCCCAGGCTCCCAAGGTTGCTTTCTGTATTTAGTTAATTTATCATAAAAGTATCCAATTAGCATATTATGAATTCAGTGAAAGCCCACTCTATAAACGTTAACTTAGAATTTTAACTATTGAACTATTGAGTTAAATAAAAACCTTAATGATTAATCTTCATTCTAAATCTGTGAAAACAATGATATAAATTACCTATATAACTCCTAGATAAGTGTTAGAACTTATAATAAATTAATAATGAACTTACTATAAACTTGTGCTTCTAAAAATCCTTATGTCTAAACACTAAAATACATAATTCTAAATCAAATAAGGAGTGACTATACTTATATCATGTTTACTCAAGCAATATCTAATAACTTATAACCAAGTGAAAGAAAGCATTCTTGATGTGCTTCAGAGTTTAACCCTTGTATATGTTAGAAAAGGCCAAATGGCATAGTGGAAAATGGAAAAATGAACCATGACATTTCCAGGTTAGCTGTGAATATTTCACATAAACATGCAATTTTCTTCATCCACGACTGCACAGAATTTTTCAGCTGTGCCAACAGCAAAGATGGAAGACAGAAGAGCCTCAGCTGCCCAGCTCGCTTTGCGGCCAGGAGCTCCTCAGCACACCTGGACTTTGTCAATCAGGCAGGCCTCCAAGGCTGGCTCCCTACATCTCCCACTTTTTTGTTTTTTAATACGAAGCCGTGACATTCCATGCTTTGCCAAGAGATGTTGTTTTTCAATCATTTGAAGATGACTGGAAGCAAACATAACAGTAGCAAGATTATTCCTCCACAAATTCCCACATTGATTAATATAAACAATAATGATTTTTGATTGATAAATGAAGAAAAATTGTTAAAGATTGACTGAGCCAATTGGGTGGACTCAAATTGTTTTTCAGCCAAACTAATGTCCTGTATTTCCTGATGAAGTTTGGAGAGATCTAAGTTTTTGTCAGGATGGTTCCAAATTCCAGAGATATTATTTTTAATCCTATCCCAGGTATGAATAGATTTGTTCACTTGGAGAGGCATGACACAAACCCATTTAAACTCTGAGTGACACCGCAAGGCCAATTTAATTTTCAAGGTTACAAGTTCTTGTCCTATAATCAAAATAGCCTCTTCCAATGCATTAACTTTACTTTCTAATTTTTGGTCAATAATTTCTTGAGCAGCTAAAGCTAATGAGACATTTTTGGATAGCTGATCTGTAAATGTAGCAGAATGGATTTCTTTAGCTAAAGTTATGGCTAAAACCAAAACTGAAGTAGCAATGGCTATCAAAGTTTTAATTCCTAAAAGTAAAGTTGCTATAAAACTTTTTGGCCTTGGCAACAAGGAATTAACCTCATATAATGCCTTTACACCATATTCATTAAACCAGAGGGAGGGAAGACTTCAGGAATCATTAAATAAGAAGGCTGTTTAAGAATCATAAATTCTAGCCAGGCTTGGTGGCTCAACCTGTAATCTCGCGCCTTTGGGAGGCTGAGGTGAGTGGATTTCCTGAGCCTGTGGGTTCAAGACCCACCTGGGCAGCGAGACCTTATCTCTGCAATAGATTAAAAAAAAATCAGCCAGGCGTGGTAGCACATGCCTGTAATTCCAATTACTTGGAAGGCTGAGGCGGAAGGATCGCCGGAGCCCAGCAGGTTGTCTGTAGTGGCTGGAAGCAGCCACTGCACTCCAGTCTGGGCGATAGAGTGAGACTCCAACTCAAAAAAAAATCATAAATTCTTTATATGAATTAGAAAAAGTAAGACAATTAGTTAATTTACAATTTATGCAAGTAGTTTGATTTTTTAGGTAAACTAAAATATATTGGAGGATAACTAGGACAACCTGAAAAAGAAAAATTATGATTAATTACAGTTTTGACCTGCGGTGAGACAAGGAGTGGGGCCTTCTAATAAAGAGGAATGATTAGTAAAAATAGTAATAATCTTAGTATCCCATGTAACAGGCTGGAACACTGGAGGGTTTGGGATATAAGCCAAATAAGATTTTTTTCTTTTTTGAAAAAATACAACCCACCTGGCACGCTATAATAACCAGCATAGCAACAAAAACAGTAGAGGGAGTAAGAGAAGTATTTTGAGACCGAACCAAGTCCTCTGCATCACACATCAGCACCTTCAGCTGTCCTCAAGTTGGTGGTTTTCAGGTTCTCGCAGAACTGTGGTGGGGTGGGAAGCTGGACATTTCTAATGAGGCAGTCTGGAACCCAAGTAGGTGAAGTAAACTTTAGGCATTCTGCTGATGAAGGGCATGGGAAGCGGTAGCTGCTAGTAAAGGAAAAGCAAAAAATTATGTAGCCTCATTAGCAAGAGCATTGCCTTTGGATAATGGACCAAGGAAGAGCAGAATGAGCATGAATAATGAGTAGCACAAACAGGTTTTGTACTAGCACAAATGTGCAATTTAATGGTTTATAAAAGAACAATTAAGTTGGACTCGGTGGCTCAACCTGTAATCCTGTGCCTTTGGGAGGCTGAGGTGAATGGATTGCCTGAGCCCGTGGGTTTGAGACCCACCGGGGCAACTTGGCAAGACCTCATCTCTACAATAAATCAAAAATCAACCAGGCGTGGTAGCTTGTGCCTGTAGTTCCAGCTACTTGGAAGGCTGAGGAGGAAGGATCGCCGGAGCCCAGCAGTCTAGGCTGCTGTGGCCGGGAGCGGCCACTGCACTCCAGTCTGGGTGACAGAGTAAGACTCCAACTCAAAAAAAAAAAAAAAAAAAAGAGCAATTTTGTTAGTGGGGGAGGAGGAAGAGACAACATGAACAACATGAAGACTAGCAGTTTTTAAATGATGCAGTACACCTGTAACATAATGTTAGTGTTGAGATTAAAATTTTTTGTAAAGACCTGACAAGCTGCAAATAGCTTAACTCATTGAGTGGAATTATAATCTGTTTGAAAACAAGAAGTAACATCATTAATAACAGTAACCGCTGTTTCAGAAGAGGAGCCGTCTGTAAAAACCAAGTTAGCATTTTGTAGAGGCTGAGCACCAGTAA
This sequence comes from Cephalopachus bancanus, assembly GCA_027257055.1. Classification (NCBI taxonomy): domain Eukaryota; kingdom Metazoa; phylum Chordata; class Mammalia; order Primates; family Tarsiidae; genus Cephalopachus; species Cephalopachus bancanus. Next base: position 5,463 of record JAPVLO010002071.1, read on the forward strand.
CCTGGAGAAAGATAAAAGAATGATTTTTGGCAAAAGTAAGAAGTGGAGAAGGAGGATAGTAGGAGTCCACTTGCCCAGTAAAGTGGGCTACAGCTAATTGCCACACAGGGCAGGTTTTACAAAGACAAGTTATTTCAGGAGCACTGTAAGGTATTACAATTAAAACAGGCCTACGGCCAAAAAGCTTCCTGGCTTTCACGAACCATGTTTGACATACTCAAGTCATTATTTTTATGCTTGAACCTTCCATTTTTGTTTTATACCCTTTTTTTCTTTTAAATAAACAGTCATTTTATTATAGAATAAAAATGTACCATACAAGATTTTTTTCCTACACAATTATTTCTCTTTCCTTTACCCTTTCTTACTAAAAATACCTTCTACCAACCATCTCTTTTACACTTTTCCTGATCTCAGAGCTTTCACCAAAGTAATAAGTTTATATGCAGTGGAAGGGCTTAGATAGGATTCAACGTAGAACTATTAGGGAAATCCACAGCTAAACAACAGTCACCCAAAGAGCACAATGGTGAGGGCAAAGAATAATATGAGTTTTAATTTTGTTTATAATGTTCCTTTCCAATAATGGAGCTGAACACGGCATAACAAGGAAGGAGTGTTGAAATATTTTTTCTCCCAGAACACATGGAAGTAACGGCATAGTGGGGGGCCTGGATATAATGCCATGCACCCCCACAACCGAAAGGGGTGAAGGAATCGACGGGGAAATTCAAGTAGAGCTGAGCATGTAGCTCCCACTAAAGCAGTAAACAAAAGCTGAAAGGCTTCCTGCTTATGTTTGCGGTACTGCTTTTTTTTCTCCTCCCGGTTGTTAAAGACTTTAAAGGACATGTTTAATAGCTTTCGTTAAGGGGTTTGTGGGCCCTTTTTTCATTTTTGGAGTTTGCACCTAATGTTCGGTGCTGACTGGGAGGTAAAATACATAGCCGAAAGAGTTTGTCCCTCCAGAGAATTTAAATTGATATTAGTAAACTGCTGCAATGTCTCAGAGAGGCGACTTAGAAACACCGCTAGATTTTTATCTGGTTTTTGAAAAACCTTTTTTATTTTGTTTACGTTTTAGAAAACCCAGAATTTGCTCTGAACGCTTGCAATTTATTTTTCAAAGGAGACCTTTAAAACAAACAAATAACTAATAAAGTCTCTACTTACCCGATTTTTTCTTTGTGACAAATATAGGAGTATTCCAAGAGCTGCTTAAAGGTTTTATATGTCCAGCCTTTAATTGTTGTTGCACCAAATCTTTTGCTGCCTTAAGTTTCTCTGATGACATGATTTACAATATGATGGGGAGAGCTATACTTAAATTCCCCTTCCTGCAACTTAACTATTTGATTTTTTAGTGTCCGATGGGCTTTTTCAACTATGGCCTGACACTGAGAGTTATAAGGAATTTCTGTGGAATGAAAAATGCCAAATTGGGCACAAAATTGTTGAAGGACTTTGGAGGAATAAGCAGGAGTATTATCAGTTTTTAATTGTTTTGGAATACCCAATTGTGAAAAGCAAAACTTCAGAGGGGAGAGGGTTAATAGGCTGTATCCCTTGGAATGTGAAACTGGTATCTTAAAGCTGCAGCGTTCTGGTGGTGAATTTTATGGGTTTGCTGAGCTTGATTGATAAAAAAATCTTCAAGGGAGAGGCACATGGGTAATTTTGTCAAGACACTTGCTAATTGATTACCTTGACGTAGAAGTCCAGGCAGTCCTGAATGAGATTTAATATGACCTATAAAAAACGGTTGGTTTCTAACAATTCTTAATTGCTGTAACTGAATAAGTAAATCAAGAATAGTTATCTTATTAACAGGAATGGTGACCGTTTCAATATGAGGAAATAGCCCTTTTATATAACAAGAATTAGTATAGAAAAACAATTTTTTTCTCTCAAATCAAGATGGTCATAAATCACAATTCCCCCGCCCCCGTGCCGCTTGCTGGAGGCCTTTTGGCACCAAGGGGCAAATTTAAATTATCTGGCCAGGCTCGGTGGCTCAGCCTGTAATCCCGCGCCTTTGGGAGGCTGAGGTGAGTGGATTGCCTGAGCCCACGGGTTCGAGACCCGCCTGGGCAGGCGAGACCTCATCTCTACAGTAAATTTTTAAAAAATTAGTGGGATGTGGTAGAGCGCGCCTGTAGTTCCACCTCCTTGGAAGGCTGAGGAGGAAGGATCGCCGGAGCCCAGTAGGTCGAGGCTGTGGTTGCCGGAAGCGGCCACTGCACTCCAGTCTGGGCGACAGAGTGAGACTCCAACTCAAAAAATAAAATAAAATAAAAATTAAAAAAAAAATTATCTGAATATTTTTCTTCATAACACCTAGCTGCTTATTTTTCTAAATTTTCCTTATCCTTAGGGGGTAGAGGATTATCATCAACAGGAGCAGTGACTAACATTGCCTGGGAAGGAAGAGGGGATAATAGGGGAGTTCTTTCACCTGGTTCCTGTTTTACTTGAATGGGCAATTTATTAACCTTTTGTTGTGAATTTAAGACATTTCTAATTATATTCCATAATGCAAAAGCCCTTAGAGGCACTCGCTCCGCACTATGGAGAGTGCAATATAGCTTTAATTCCTCCCCACACTTTGTCCATGATGTTAAATTAATGGTGCCTTATTCAAGGAACCAGAGGCACTGTTCTTGTACAAAATGGAGAAAATGAGACGATAGTGTAGAGGAAACTTTAATTCCTCTTTTTGATAATGTATCTGTTAGAATACTGATGAACAGCACCCCGGGTGAGGTCCTATCTGTCCTGAGAAGAAAGAGAAAAGATTACCTTCAAGCTCCCATGTTTGGGCACCACTTGCAGGGATAATGCTCCCACCGGGTGTGGGATTTCCTGAAGGAGAAACAAATAGGTGACAAAATGATATACTTGGACACCTGCTTGCAGGCCAGAGGCCTGCAGGACAGATAACACTTAATGTTAGCTAACAGAAAGCTTTTATACCATTTGTAAAGGGGCAAGACAAAGAAAATTCCTTCACGTACATATCCTTTAAAAGTTACCACCATCTAGCAGTCTAGAAGCAACAAACAAGCCAAGAACACTATCTACTTTCAGTCATAAGGCTTTTTCATAAAGCAAAAAATTTATAGTTTTAGTCCAAAGTCCCTAATTACAGTCCTTGAAACGTCTCAAGAGAGTTTTCAAATGCACATTTCTCCATGTATCCGGAGTTTTCTTTCTGGGTCTTGTATGACCTTCAAAGCTTTGTAATTGCCTCTCTTGTCCAGGTATCTTTGTTACTTTTCTCTTATTCTGCAGTGTTTATTTCTAATGGAAACTCAAAAGAAGCTTTTAGTGATGTTTCCCAGGCTCCCAAGGTTGCTTTCGGTATTTAGTTAATTTATCATAAAAGTATCCAATTAGTATATTTATGAATTCAGTGAAATCCCACTCTACAAATGTTAACTTAGAATTTTAACTATTGAATTAAGTAAAAACCTTAATGATTAACCTTCATCCTAAATCTGTGAAAACAATGATATAAATCACCTACATAACTCCTAGATAAGTGCTAGAATTTATAATGAATTCATAATGAACTTACTATAAACTTGTGCTTCTAAAAAACCTTATGTATAAACACTAAAATACATAATTCTAAATCAAATAAGGAGTGAACATACTTATATCATTTTTACTCAAGCAATATCTAGTAACTTGTAACCAAAGGAAAGAAAGCATTCTTGATGTGCTTCAGAGTTTAACCCTTGTATATGTTAGAAAAGGCCAAATGGCATAGTGGGAAATGGAAAAATGAACGTGACATTTCCATGTTAGCTGTGAATACTTCACATAAACATGCCATTTTCTTCTTCCACGACTGCACAAAATTCTTCAGCCATACCAACAGGAAAGACAGAAGACAGAAGGGCCTCAGCGGCCTGGGCTCACTTTATGGCCAGTGGGTGCTCAGCGCACCTGGATTTTGTCAATCAACAGGGCTTCAATGGCTGGCTCACAACAACTCATTTCTCTCCCAGATAGTTCCTTTCAAGATACCGAAGACAACAAACCAAAAGACAGACCATCAAATCCATGGCTGTGTCAATCATGATAGGAAATAAGGAATCCATGCTGATTGTCTTCAGTGTAACTTCTAGCTCAGTGGCCTCAAGCACCTGTGATCGCAATCATACTCAGCCTCCTATAGACACCAGATGAATGATGCCAGCTCACCTCTCTCATTAAGCAAATATTCCTCCACTGAAAACGCAGAGCCACTGACAAATGAGCCTGAGAGATTCCACTAAGGCCACCGATTGTCAACAGATGACCAATATTTCCCTCCCACTAAAGTTACCCAGGGGTTAATCCACAACTCTTGAGAGTTTAGCAAGGCAACTATTGAAAATCGTCATTTACAGTGCTTTCGGGAGGGAAACGGTGGTTTAACGCGCAGCTATGATGAAACTGCTCCTCCTTTCTGCTTACATCAGCAAGAAATCAGAACAAACGAAAAGCCCTTTAAAACTTTGAAAACGGTGTTTTAATTCGCAGCCATATTGAAGTGCTACATCCCTTCTGCTTACATCAGCAAGACACCTGAAAAACGAAAAAGAACTTTTATCCGTTGCAAATGGTAGATTTATCCGAAGCTGTGATGAAACATCTGCTTCTCTGTGCTTACATTAGCAGGACAGCCAGAGAAAGAAAGAGACCATTAATATTTTAAAACGGTGGTTTAATTCGACTTCTGTGATGAAAATCTCGCTCCATTCTGCTTGTCAGCAGGAAAATCAGAAAAGCGAACAGGCCTTAATCCTTTCAAAACGGTGGTTTAATTCGCAATTGTGTTGAAATTCCTGCATTGCTTCTGCTTACGTCAGCGCACAACTCGAAATCGAAAACACTGTAATATTTGCAAACCGCGGTATAATTCGCAGCTGTGATGAAACTCCTGCTTCGGCTGAAATCATCGGACAGCCAGAAAAAACGAAAGGAGCTTAGTGGTTTGAAAACGGCGTTTTAATTCGCAGCTGCGTTCAAACGCCTGCCTTTTGCTTCCATCAGCAGGACATCAGAAAAGCGAAAGCCATGAATCCTTTGAAAACGGTAAATTCGAAGCTGTGTTGGAATTCCTGACTTTCTGTTACACCTAGCAGACAATCCGAAAACCGAAGGACGACGTGAATATTTTGCAAACGGTGGTATAATTCACAGCTGTGATGAAGCATTTGCTTTTTGCCTGAAATCATCAGACAGAAAGAAAAAACGGAAGGAGCATAAGGGGTTTGAAAACGGTGTTTTAATTCGCAGCTGCGTTCAAACGCCTGCTCCATTCTGCTTATATCGGCAGGAAAATCAGAAAAACGAACAGACCTTTCATTCTTTTAAAACGGTATTTTCAGTCGCAGCTGCCTTGAAATTCCTGACTCATTCTCCTGCATAAGCAGGACAACCCGAACACGAAAAGACTTGAATATTTTGCAAATGGTGCTCTCATTCGAAGCTGTGATGAAACGAATGCTCTCTCTGCTTCAATCATCAGGATAAACAGACACACGAAAACACCTCTCGTCCGTGAAAAACGGTGGTTTCATTCGCAGCTGTGTTGAAAGTCCTGCTCCTTTCTGCTTACATCAGCAGCACAACCCGAAAAAACGGGAAAGACCTTTGATATCTTGAAAACGGTGGTCCAATTCGCAGCCCTGATGAAACTCCTGCTCCCTTCTGATCAGGTTAGCCTGACACCCAGCAAAAAAGAAAAGACCTTTCATCCTTGGAAAACGCTGGTTTGATTCGCAACTGTCATGAAACCCTTGCTCCTTTCTGCTTCCATCAGCTGGACAACCAGAAAAACGAAAAGACCTTTCATTCTTTGAAGAGCCATAGTTCGGTATTAGGGATCAATTATGACCACATCGGTCATGGAGAGGAATTGTGAGGTTCAGTTGGACTTTGGTTTCCCCTCAACCTCCTGGGGATCATGCGTGGAAATTTCTGTTGCCTTTGCAGGGAACAACACTAGAAGGTGACTCTAAAACTGCATGGCGCCCTGGAAAGCCCAAAGTCCTGCACTGTTGTTTGCTGGCCGATCTTTCTCCTGCAAAGACAAACGTACTATTGAATTACTTTGTCTCATTAATTTTCTCCTTACCAGGACATGGCAAGCCAAATTCCAGTTTTTCCTTTGCTTTCTTCGGCTTTTCTTCGTCTTCTTAAGTAGGCAAAAAGAAACTTCGCGCCAAAAGTGCTAAGAAGTCTTCCATGTCACTAGACAGGAAGTTTGGAAAAACACTTATGGGGGCCGAATGAAAAATATACGCAGAAAGACGTCGTTTTCCATTGTTGTGTTTTTTCTCTCTCTTTCCTTTGTTTTGCTTTGTTTTTGCTTAATTGACTTTCTGGAATTTCCCCGAAGGGTACCTGGCAATACACATGCAAAAGAAATCAACAAAGAGGAGTCAAACCACAAAATCGCATCCCTTGTCGCACCGGCAGAAATTCAGTGCGTTTTGCAAAACATCCTGTAATCACTCTCAGAAAGGTATCTCGATTTTACTTTGTGCGACTTTTGGGGGGCCGGCTTCATTTTCTTCCTGTTACTGTGTTCATGGCTGGCAGTTCGCCTAAGCTTCAAAACAATCACACATCAAAAGCAGCACCGCCACTGAATTAACCCCTTGTAACGTTTGGGCAGGACTGCTGTCTTCAGCTCTTTTTCCCCCTAAGGGGGAAATTGGCACTTTTACATTGCTCTTGGCTTGTTGACCTTCTGTTGGTCTCAGAATTCAGATGGCAATATGGAATATTGTAGAAGAAAACAACCCAGTGAAGTAATTTCCAAAACGCCTATACACCTTTTGAGCATTTACAGCGAACATGCGAGGTACAGTACATCAATTCTGGACAAGGCAAAAGTCGTCTTCTCTGGTGTGCTCTGTTCTTTAATTTGGGTGTGTGTTTGTCTGTTTCATTGTTTTGCCCTCGTTTGGATTTTGTGTTTGCAGTTTCTTGATTCTCTTAAATTTTACATTCTCCAAGAATGGCTGCTAAGAAGTTTTGCCGTGGAAGTCCCTAGCATGCATGAGGAGTGCCTCAACCCTTCCAAGCCTTTAGCAAGGCAGTGCCCTTTTGAGCCCGTCGTTATTCACAAGGACCGAAAGAGGTACTCTTTGATCCTTATTAATTTTTTGGCTGAATGTACTCTGTGTTTCTCCGGAAGGTGCCAGGCATTAGACCTCAACCCTCACGACAGATGCACAAAGAGGTTTGGCCACGATCGCGTAAGACCCGGTATATCCTGGGCTGACCACTGCCATTGGGAGCGTGCTCACTTTGCCATTTGTGAAGTGAGTTTATTCCCCCTTCCTCTTGTTCCATTTCAGCCATCAAGGTCCCTTTCTCATCTACTCAGAACTGCCATTTCAGCGGAGGTGCTGCCTGTTACCACTCCCCTCCAGGCAGACACGCATATCTGCATGCTCAGGGTGCCTTTTCTCCTAGGCTTTAGTGCCTTTCCCAGCAATAGGTTTTGCCGGGCTCCAGGGTAGTGCGCACCAGAGGTTCGGCTTTGACTCTCGCCCTGGTAGGCAGCAACCCGTCCAAACCAGAAGCCTACATGAAGAGACTTCTAACCCGATCTCAACCCGGCATTCTCCGATGTGAGATTTTTTTTTTCCACATCAGGGTGCAAGAGACACACTCTGAGACCCTGCAGGGACAGGGACCCAAGAACACAACACAGGGCGACAGACATTCTCATTGAAATTCGGTTTAATTGATACCAAGAACCCCAGGTTTGCCTTAGGAAGGAGGGCTTCAGTGCCCTTCACAGCATTCTTGGAGTTTTCTTCACATGCCTGGAGGATGCTGCGCCAGCATACACAAGTGTCCCAGTGACGCCAGATTCAAATTGCCAGGCGATAATCCTTCTGTCTTCCGGCTGAAGGGACACCGGGGATGTCATCTCGACACAGCAGCACAGAAACCTAGGAACACGCTGACTCTCAAAGTTGTTCATAAACCAAGTCACCTGTGTGAGTCGTGGATACAAACAGTCTGGACATAGGACTGGCATGACCTCTTTGAAGGACGCCTGGACCATCACGTCACAAACAATAGGCCCATATTTCCCCACTTCAGCAAGATGAATCCTCTTCAGAGGAAGACGTTTACTCTTCTGTAGTAAGGAAGACATCGCCTGGCGCTTTGGACGTGACCCACCTCTCTTTCTTAGGTATCTTCTTTCAAGATACAGAAGGCACGATAGCACAAGACGCACCATCAAGTCCACGGCTGTGTCAGTCAGGGTGCGATACAAACAATCCAACTCGATGAACATCTGTGTGTCTCCTAGCTCAACGGTGTGTATCACTCGGCAAACAATTTTCAACTGCCACTTATACAAACCGACTTCCGTGAAAAGATGCCAACATTTCCCCACGGTAGCGTGTCGAATCTTCTTCAACAGCAGATGCATACACTTTTGGACTAGCGACGACATCGTCTGCTGCTTGGGACATGACCCACCTTTGTCTCCTTGATATCTTCTTTCGAGATGCCGAAGAGAGCAAATCGCCACACACACCATCAGGTCCACGGCTTTGCCATTCAGGGTGGGAAACAAGGAATTCTTCCTGGTCTTCACTTGTGTGTCTTCTATCTCGGTGGTCTGAAGAACTCGAGTCACCGTGGCAGTCTCCCTCTTACAGATCTCAAAGTTATAGACAATATGCCAGGTGTTTCCCACGCTAGTGTGACAAATCATCTTCCACAGTAGATGCATCCACTTCGGTACGAAGGGAGACCGCGCCTTCTGCTTGGGACGTGACGCACGTCTCTCTCCCAGATAGTTCCTTTCCAGGTACCGGAGACACCAAACCAAAAGACACAGCATCATATCCATGGCTGTGTCAATCACGATAGGAAACAAGGAATCCATGCTGATTGTCTTCAGTGTGGCTTCTAGCTCAGTGGCCTCAAGCACTGTGCTCGCGATGATAGTCTGCCTCTTATAAAGACACCAGAGGGATGACGCCAGCTCAGCTCTTTCATTAAGCAAATATTCTTCCACTCAAAACGCAGAGCCACTGGCCAATGAGCCTGAGACATTCCACTAAGGCCACCCATTGTCAACAGAGGCCCAACATTTCCCTCCCACTAACGTCACCCAGGCGTTAATCCACAACCCTTGAGAGTTTGGCAAGGTTACAATGGAAAAGCGTCATTTACAGTGTTTTCGGGAGGGGAAACGGTGGTTGAACACGCAGCGATGATGAAACTGCTTCTCCTTTCTGCTTACATCCGCAGGAACATCGGAAAAAACGAAAAGCCCTTTCAAACTTTGAAAACGGTGTTTTCGTTCGCAGCCGTGGTGAACCGCTACCTCCCTTCTGCTTACCTCAGCAGGAAAAACAGAAACACGGAAAGACCTTTAATCGTGTCAAAATGGTGTTTCGATTCGCAGCTGTGTTGAAACTCGTGCCCCTTTCGGCTTACATCAGCAGGACACCTGAAAAAACGAAAAAGAACTTGTATCCGTTGCAAACGGTAGATTTATCCGAAGCCGTGCCGAATCGTCTGCTTCTCTTTGCTTACATTAGCAGGACAGCCAGAGAAAGAAAGAGACCGTGAATATTTTGAAAACGGTGGTTGAATTCGTCGCTGTGATGAAAATCTCGCTCCATTCGGCTTACGTCAGCAGGAGAATCAGAAAAGCGAACAGGCCGTTAATCCTTTCAAAACGGTGGTTGAATTCGCAACTGTGTTGAAATTCCTGCCTGCTTCTGCTTACCTCAGCAGCACAACCCGAAATCGAAACCAGTGTAATAATTTGCGAACCGCGGTATATAATTCGCAGCTTCTTTCGGCTGAAATCATCGGGACAGCCAGAAAAAACGACAGGAGCATTAGTGGTTTGAAAACGGCGTTTTAATTCGCAGCTGCGTTCAAACACCTGCTCCTTTTTGCTTCCATCAGCAGGAGCATCAGAAAAGCGAAAAGACCATGAATCCTTTGAAAACGGGGGTGAAATTCGAAGCTGTGTTGGAATTCCTGCCACTTTCTGTGTACACCTAGCAGACAATTCGAAAACCCAAGGACGGACGCTGAATATTTTGAAAACGGTGGTATAATTCACAGCTGTGATGAAGCACTTGCTTTTTAATGCCCGAATCATCACGACAGACCGAAAAACCAAAAGACCGTTCATATTTACAACACGGTGGTTTTATTCGCCACCATATCGCAACTCCTGCTCCGTTTTGCATACAGCAGCAGAGAAATCAGCCAAATGAAAAGACGTTCCGTCATTTAAATACGGTGGGTTAATTCGCAGCTGGGTCGAAACGCCTGCTCCTTTCTGCTTACATCAACCGAAAAATCAGAAAACGGAAAGACATCTCGTCATTTAAATACGGTGGTTGAATTTGCAACTGTGTTGCAACTCCTGCTCCTTGGGCCTTACATCAGCAGGAAAATCCCCAAAACGAAAAGACGTTTCATCATTTTAAATCGGTGGTTTAATTCGCAGCTGGGTTGGACGGCCTGCTGGCTTTATGCCTACCTCAGCAGAAATATCAGAAAATGCAAACGACTATTAATCCTTTGGAAATGTGGTTGAGCTCGCATCTCCGTTGAAACAGAAAACACGAAAAAGAACTCGAATTCTTAGATAACGACGGATTAACTCGCAGAGGTAATGACAGGCCTGCTTCTTTTCACTTATATCAGCAGGACAGCCACAAAAAAGAGGAGACCATGAATATTTTGAAAACGGTGGTTTAATTCGCCGCCGCTGGGATGAAAATCTCGCTCCATTCTGCTTGCATCAGCAGGAAAATCAGAAAAACGAACAGACCTTTCATCCTTTCAAAACGGTATTTTCAGTCGCAGCTGCCTTGAAATTCCTGCCTCATTCTCCTGCATAAGCAGGACAACCCGAACACGAAAAGACTTGAATATCTTGCAAACGGTGCTCTCATTCGAAGCTGTGATGAAACGAATGCTCTCTCTGCTTCAATCATCAGGATAAACAGACACACGAAAACACCTCTCGTCCTTGAAAAACGGTGGTTTCATTCGCAGCTGTGTTGAAAGTCCTGCTCCTTTCTGCTTACATCAGCAGCACATCCCGAAAAAAACGGGAAAGGCCTTTGATATCTTGAAAACGGTGGTCCAATTCGCAGCCCTGATGAAACTCCTGCTCCCTTCTGGTCAGGTCAGCCTGACACGCAGCAAAAAGGAAAAGACCTTTTTCATCCTTGGAGAACGCTGGTTTGATTCGCAACTGTCATGAAACCCTCGCTCCTTTCTGCTCCCATCAGCAGGACAACCAGAAAAACGAAAAGACCTTTCATTCTTTGAAGAGCCATAGTTCGGTATTAGGGATCAATTATGACCTCACGGTCCTGGAGAGGAATTGTGAGGTTCAGTTGGTCTTTGGTTTCCCCTCAACCTCCTGGGGATCATGCGTGGAAATTTCTGTTGCCTTTGCAGGGAACAACACTAGAAGGTGACGCTAAAACTGCACGGCGCCCCTGGAAAGCCCAAAGTCCTGCACTGCCGTTTGCTGGCCGATCTTTCTCCTGCAAAGACAAACGTACTATTGAATTTCTTCGTCTCATTAATTTTCTCCTTACCAGGACCTGGCAAGCCAAATTCCAGTTTTTCCTTTGCTTTCTTCGGCTTTTCTTCGTCTTCTTAAGTAGGCAAAAAGAAACTTCGCGCCAAAAGTGCTAAGAAGTCTTCCATGTCACTAGACAGGAAGTTTGGAAAAACACTTACGGGGGCCGAATGAAAAATATACGCAGAAAGACGTCGTTTTCCATTGTTGTGTTTTTTCTCTCTCTTTCTTTTGTTTTGTTTTGTTTTTGCTTAATTGACTTTCTGGAATTTCCCCGAAGGGCACCTGGCAATACACATGCAAAAGAAATCAACAAAGAGGAGTCAAACCACAAAATCGCTTCCCTTGTCGCACCGGTAGAAATTCAGTGCGTTTTGCAAAACATTTTCTGTAATCACTCTCAGAAAGGTATCTCGATTTTACTTTGTGCGACTTTTGGGGGGCCGGCTTCATTTCCTTCCAGTTCGCCTAAGCTGCAAAACAATCACACATCAAAAGCAGCACCGCCACTGAATTTAACCCCTTGTAACGTTTGGGCAGGACTGCTGTCTTCAGCTCTTTTTCCCCCTAAGGGGGAAATTGGCACTTTTACATTGCTCTTGGCTTGTTGACCTTCTGTTGGTCTCAGAATTCAGATGGCAATATGGAATATTGTAGAAGAAAACAACTCAGTGAATTAATTTCCAAAACGCCTATAGCCCTTTTGAGCATTTACAGCGAACATGCGAGGTACAGTATATCAATTCTGGACAAGGCAAAAGTCGTCTTCTCTGGTGTGCTCTGTTCTTTGATTTGTGTGTGTGTGTGTCTGTTTGATTGTTTTCCCCTCGTTTGGATTTTGTGTTTGCAGTTTCTTGATTCTCTTAAAGTTTACATTCTCCAAGAATGGCTGCTAAGAAGTTGTGCCGTGGAAGTCCCTAGCATGCATGAGGAGTGCCTCAACCCTTCCAAGCCTTTAGGAAGGCAAAAAGTGCCCTTTTGAGCCCGTCGTTCTTCTCAAGGACCGAAAGAGGTACTCTTTGATCCTTATTAATTTTTTGGCTGAATGTACTCTGTGTTTCTCCGGAAGGTGCCAGGCATTAGACCTCAACCCTCACGACAGATGCACAAAGAGGTTTGGCCATGATCGCGTAAGACCCGGTATATCCTGGGATGACCACTGCCATTGGGAGAGTGCTCACTTTGCCGTTTCTGAAGTGAGTTTATTCCCCCTTCCTCTTGTTCCATTTCAGCCATCAAGGTCCCTTTCTCATCTACTCAGAACTGCCATATCAGCGGAGGTGCTGCCTGTTACCACTCCCCTCCAGGCAGACACGCATATCTGCATGCTCAGGGTGCCTTTTCTCCTAGGCTTTAGTGCCTTTCCCAGCAATAGGTTTTGCCGGGCTCCAGGGTAGTGCGCACCAGAGGTTCGGCTTTGACTCTCGCCCTGGTAGGCAGCAACCCGTCCAAACCAGAAGCCTACATGAAGAGACTTCTAACCCGATCTCAACCCGGCATTCTCCGATGTGAGATTTTTTTTTTCCACATCAGGGTGCAAGAGACACACTCTGAGACCCTGCAGGGAAAGGGACCCAAGAACACAACACAGGGCGACAGACATTCTCATTGAAATTCGGTTTAATTGATACCAAGAACCCCAGGTTTGCCTTAGGAAGGAGGGCTTCAGTGCCCTTCACAGCATTCTTGGAGTTTTCTTCACATGCCTGGAGGATGCTGCGCCAGCATACACAAGTGTCCCAGTGACGCCAGATTCAAATTGCCAGGCGATAATCCTTCTGTCTTCCGGCTGAAGGGACACCGGGGATGTCATCTCGACACAGCAGCACAGAAACCTAGGAACACGCTGACTCTCAAAGTTGTTCATAAACCAAGTCACCTGTGTGAGTCGTGGATACAAACAGTCTGGACATAGGACTGGCATGACCTCTTTGAAGGACGCCTGGACCATCACGTCACAAACAATAGGCCCATATTTCCCCACTTCAGCAAGATGAATCCTCTTCAGAGGAAGACGTTTACTCTTCTGTAGTAAGGAAGACATCGCCTGGCGCTTTGGACGTGACCCACCTCTCTTTCTTAGGTATCTTCTTTCAAGATACAGAAGGCACGATAGCACAAGACGCACCATCAAGTCCACGGCTGTGTCAGTCAGGGTGCGATACAAACAATCCAACTCGATGAACATCTGTGTGTCTCCTAGCTCAACGGTGTGTATCACTCGGCAAACAATTTTCAACTGCCACTTATACAAACCGACTTCCGTGAAAAGATGCCAATATTTCCCCACGGTAGCGTGTCGAATCTTCTTCAACAGCAGATGCATACACTTTTGGACTAGCGACGACATCGTCTGCTGCTTGGGACATGACCCACCTTTGTCTCCTTGATATCTTCTTTCGAGATGCCGAAGAGAGCAAATCGCCACACACACCATCAGGTCCACGGCTTTGCCATTCAGGGTGGGAAACAAGGAATTCTTCCCGGTCTTCACTTGTGTGTCTTCTATCTCGGTGGTCTGAAGAACTCGAGTCACCGTGGCAGTCTCCCTCTTACAGATCTCAAAGTTATAGACAATATGCCAGGTGTTTCCCACGCTAGTGTGACAAATCATCTTCCACAGTAGATGCATCCACTTCGGTACGAAGGGAGACCGCGCCTTCTGCTTGGGACGTGACGCACGTCTCTCTCCCAGATAGTTCCTTTCCAGGTACCGGAGACACCAAACCAAAAGACACAGCATCATATCCATGGCTGTGTCAATCACGATAGGAAACAAGGAATCCATGCTGATTGTCTTCAGTGTGGCTTCTAGCTCAGTGGCCTCAAGCACTGTGCTCGCGATGATAGTCTGCCTCTTATAAAGACACCAGAGGGATGACGCCAGCTCAGCTCTTTCATTAAGCAAATATTCTTCCACTCAAAACGCAGAGCCACTGGCCAATGAGCCTGAGACATTCCACTAAGGCCACCCATTGTCAACAGAGGCCCAACATTTCCCTCCCACTAACGTCACCCAGGCGTTAATCCACAACCCTTGAGAGTTTGGCAAGGTTACAATGGAAAAGCGTCATTTACAGTGTTTTCGGGAGGGGAAACGGTGGTTGAACACGCAGCGATGATGAAACTGCTTCTCCTTTCTGCTTACATCCGCAGGAACATCGGAAAAAACGAAAAGCCCTTTCAAACTTTGAAAACGGTGTTTTCGTTCGCAGCCGTGGTGAACCGCTACCTCCCTTCTGCTTACATCAGCAGGAAAAACAGAAACACGGAAAGACCTTTAATCGTGTCAAAATGGTGTTTCGATTCGCAGCTGTGTTGAAACTCGTGCCCCTTTCGGCTTACATCAGCAGGACACCTGAAAAAACGAAAAAGAACTTGTATCCGTTGCAAACGGTAGATTCATCCGAAGCCGTGCCGAATCGTCTGCTTCTCTTTGCTTACATTAGCAGGACAGCCAGAGAAAGAAAGAGACCGTGAATATTTTGAAAACGGTGGTTGAATTCGTCGCTGTGATGAAAATCTCGCTCCATTCGGCTTACGTCAGCAGGAGAATCAGAAAAGCGAACAGGCCGTTAATCCTTTCAAAACGGTGGTTGAATTCGCAACTGTGTTGAAATTTCTGCCTGCTTCTGCTTACCTCAGCAGCACAACCCGAAATCGAAACCAGTGTAATAATTTGCGAACCGCGGTATATAATTCGCAGCTTCTTTCGGCTGAAATCATCGGGACAGCCAGAAAAAACGAAAGGAGCCTTAGTGGTTTGAAAACGGCGTTTTAATTCGCAGCTGCGTTCAAACGCCTGCTCCTTTTTGCTTCCATCAGCAGGGACATCAGAAAAGCGAAAAGACCATGAATCCTTTGAAAACGGGGGTGAAATTCGAAGCTGTGTTGGAATTCCTGCCACTTTCTGTGTACACCTAGCAGACAATCCGAAAACCGAAGGACGGACGCTGAATATTTTGAAAACGGTGGTATAATTCACAGCTGTGATGAAGCACTTGCTTTTTAATGCCCGAATCATCACGACAGACCGAAAATCCAAAAGACCATTCATATTTACAACACGGTGGTTTTATTCGCCACCATATCGCAACTCCTGCTCCGTTTTGCATACAGCAGCAGAGAAATCAGCCAAATGAAAAGACGTTCCGTCATTTAAATACGGTGGGTTAATTCGCAGCTGGGTCGAAACGCCTGCTCCGCTTTGCTTACATCAACCGAAAAATCAGCAAACGGAAAGACATTTCGTCATTTAAATACGGTGGTTGAATTTTCAACTGTGTTGCAACTCCTGCTCCTTGGGCCTTATATCAGCAGGAAAATCCCCAAAACGAAAAGACCTTTCATCATTTTAAAACGGTGGTTTAATTCGCAGCTGGGTTGGACTGCCTGCTTGCTGGCTTTATGCCTACAACAGCAGAAATATCAGAAAATCCAAACGACTATTAACCCTTTTGGGAAAACGTGGTTGAGCTCGCAGCTCCGTTGAAACAGAAAACACGAAAAGAACTCGAATTCTTAGATAACGATGGATTCATTCGCAGAGGTAACGACACGCCTGCTTCTTTTCACTTACATCAGCACGACAGCCACAAAAAAGAGGAGACCGTGAATATTTTGAAAACGGTGGTTTAATTCGCCGCCGCTGGGATGAAAATCTCGCTCCATTCTGCTTACATCAGCAGGAAAATCAGAAAAGCGAACAGACCTTTCATCCTTTCAAAACGGTATTTTCAGTCGCAGCTGCCTTGAAATTCCTGCCTCATTCTCCTGCATAAGCAGGACAACCCGAACACGAAAAGGCTTCAATATTTTGCAAACGGTGCTCTCATTCGAAGCTGTGATGAAACGAATGCTCTCTCTGCTTCAATCATCAGGATAAACAGACACACGAAAACACCTCTCGTCCGTGAAAAACGGTGGTTTCATTCGCAGCTGTGTTGAAAGTCCTGCTCCTTTCTGCTTACATCAGCAGCACGACCCGGAAAAACGGGAAAGACCTTTGATATCTTGAAAACGGTGGTCCAATTCGCAGCCCTGATGAAACTCCTGCTCCCTTCTGTTCAGGTCAGCCTGACGCCCAGCAAAAAGGAAAAGACCTTTTTCATCCTGGAGAACGCTGGTTTGATTCGCAACTGTCATGAAACCCTCGCTCCTTTCTGCTCCCATCAGCAGGACAACCAGAAAAACGAAAAGACCTTTCATTCTTTGAAGAGCCATAGTTCGGTATTAGGGATCAATTATGACCTCATCGGTCCTGGAGAGGAATTGTGAGGTTCAGTTTGGTCTTTGGTTTCCCCTCAACCTCCTGGGGATCGTGCGTGGAAATTTCTGCTGCCTTTGCAGGGAACAACACTAGAAGGTGACTCTAAAACTGCACGGCGCCCCCTGGAAAGCCCAAAGTCCTGCACTGCCGTTTGCTGGCCGATCTTTCTCCTGCAAAGACAAACGTACTATTGAATTTCTTCGTCTCATTAATTTTCTCCTTACCAGGACCTGGCAAGCCAAATTCCAGTTTTTCCTTTGCTTTCTTCGGCTTTTCTTCGTCTTCTTAAGTAGGCAAAAAGAAACTCCGCGCCAAAAGTGCTAAGAAGTCTTCCATGTCACTAGACAGGAAGTTTGGAAAAACACTTACGGGGGCCGAATGAAAAATATACGCAGAAAGACGTCGTTTTCCATTGTTGTGTTTTTTCTCTCTCTTTCTTTTGTTTTGTTTTGTTTTTGCTTAATTGACTTTCTGGAATTTCCCCGAAGGGCACCTGGCAATACACATGCAAAAGAAATCAACAAAGAGGAGTCAAACCACAAAATCGCTTCCCTTGTCGCACCGGTAGAAATTCAGTGCGTTTTGCAAAACATCCTGTAATCACTCTCAGAAAGGTATCTCGATTTTACTTTGTGCGACTTTTGGGGGGCCGGCTTCATTTTCTTCCTGTTACTGTGTTCCTGGCTGGCAGTTCGCCTAAGCTGCAAAACAATCACACATCAAAAAATTTTGAAAACGGTGGTATAATTCACAGCTGTGATGAAGCACTTGCTTTTTAATGCCCGAATCATCACGACAGACCGAAAATCCAAAAAGACCATTCATATTTACAACACGGTGGTTTTATTCGCCACCATATCGCAACTCCTGCTCCGTTTTGCATACAGCAACAGAGAAATCAGCCAAATGAAAAGACGTTCCGTCATTTAAATACGGTGGGTTAATTCGCAGCTGGGTCGAAACGCCTGCTCCGTTTTGCTTACATCAACCGAAAAATCAGCAAACGGAAAGACATTTCGTCATTTAAATACGGTGGTTGAATTTTCAACTGTGTTGCAACTCCTGCTCCTTGGGCCTTATATCAGCAGGAAAATCCCCAAAACGAAAAGACCTTTCATCATTTTAAAACGGTGGTTTAATTCGCAGCTGGGTTGGACTGCCTGCTTGCTGGCTTTATGCCTACAACAGCAGAAATATCAGAAAATCCAAACGACTATTAATCCTTTGGAAACGTGGTTGAGCTCGCAGCTCCGTTGAAACAGAAAACACGAAAAGAACTCGAATTCTTAGATAACGATGGATTCATTCGCAGAGGTAATGACACGCCTGCTTCTTTTCACTTACATCAGCACGACAGCCACAAAAAAGAGGAGACCGTGAATATTTTGAAAACGGTGGTTTAATTCGCCGCCGCTGGGATGAAAATCTCGCTCCATTCTGCTTACATCAGCAGGAAAATCAGAAAAGCGAACAGACCTTTCATCCTTTCAAAACGGTATTTTCAGTCGCAGCTGCCTTGAAATTCCTGCCTCATTCTCCTGCATAAGCAGGACAACCCGAACACGAAAAGGCTTCAATATTTTGCAAACGGTGCTCTCATTCGAAGCTGTGATGAAACGAATGCTCTCTCTGCTTCAATCATCAGGATAAACAGACACACGAAAACACCTCTCGTCCGTGAAAAACGGTGGTTTCATTCGCAGCTGTGTTGAAAGTCCTGCTCCTTTCTGCTTACATCAGCAGCACGACCCGGAAAAACGGGAAAGACCTTTGATATCTTGAAAACGGTGGTCCAATTCGCAGCCCTGATGAAACTCCTGCTCCCTTCTGTTCAGGTCAGCCTGACGCCCAGCAAAAAGGAAAAGACCTTTTTCATCCTTGGAGAACGCTGGTTTGATTCGCAACTGTCATGAAACCCTCGCTCCTTTCTGCTCCCATCAGCAGGACAACCAGAAAAACGAAAAGACCTTTCATTCTTTGAAGAGCCATAGTTCGGTATTAGGGATCAATTATGACCTCATCGGTCCTGGAGAGGAATTGTGAGGTTCAGTTGGTCTTTGGCTTCCCCTCAACCTCCTGGGGATCATCCGTGGAAATATCTGTTGCCTTTGCAGGGAACAACACTAGAAGGTGACTCTGAAACTGCATGGCGCCCTGGACAGCCCAAAGTCCTGCACTGCTGTTTGCTGGCCGATCTTTATCCTGCAGAGACAAATGTACTGATGAATTTCTTTGTTTCATTAATTTTCTCTTTACCAGGACATGGCAAGCAATATTCCAGTTTTTCCTTTGTTTTCTTTGGCTTTTCTTCCTCTTCTTAAGTAGGCATAAAAGGGACTTAACGCTAAAAGTGCTAATAAGTCTTCCATTTGGGCTGCACCCTCCCTACACCATGAGCAGGCAATGGGAGCTTCCCAATGGGGCCCTCCCAACCTCTCCCTGTATGTGTCTCTATTTTTGCTGTTTTGATTTGCATCCCTTTGCACTCATGATTTTTTTTGTTTTAAGTTAGAGTCTCACTCTGTCACCCAGGCTAGAGTGTAGTGGCATGCTCACGGCCAACACAGACTCTACCAGCTGGGTTCAGGCAATCCTTCCACCTCAGCCTTCCGAATAGCTGGAACTACAGGCGTGCGCCACCATGTCCAGCTCATTTTTTGATTTATTGCAGAGATGAGGTCTCGCCACGTTCCCCAGGCTAGTTTCGAACCCTCGGGCTCAGGCAATCCTCTCGCCTCTGCTTCCCGAAGTGCTGGGATTACAAGCGTCAGCTGCTCCACCCACCTGTGCTAATGAAATTTAAAAGAATAAACAACAGAGTACCATATTTTCTCACTCATATGCGAACCTTGAAGAATTATAATATTATAAAAAGCGATGGGCAGTAGTGGGAAACTGTCAGGGGAGGGAAGGTGGGATTGGCAGTGGAGGGGAACTGCCAGGGGAGGGAGGGGCACACCTCATCAACAAGGGTACCTGCATGATCAACGTTTGTATACCTAACCCTGAATTGTACCCCA
The DNA here is from genome assembly GCA_027257055.1 of Cephalopachus bancanus. Taxonomy (NCBI): domain Eukaryota; kingdom Metazoa; phylum Chordata; class Mammalia; order Primates; family Tarsiidae; genus Cephalopachus; species Cephalopachus bancanus. The sequence goes on from JAPVLO010002071.1 coordinate 25,351, forward strand.
CATCTTTATAATAAAAATCTTTATTTTCTGAGAGCCATGGTAGCAAAATATTAACCCCAAGAGGGTCATGGAAACCCCTGAATTTGTGGCAAATTAGAAGCATAAGTGTCCTGAGAACCCCAAACGTAAGGCTAGCATTGGATGAGAGCTCAGTCTTGTGGCCTAATTTGCTCATAACCCATGAAGGCTGACTCCAGGTCATCTTTCCTAGCTGACATCAGAATTGACTTTGCACTGCCATATAGCCATGGAGTCAGGGACCCAAAAACCCAGAGGCGGGCTTTTGGAAATGTGCCTTTTGTACAAGGAAAAAAATCCACCTGCTCCCTAGGCTCGTCAGGAGTGCTGGTGAAATTTTCATCTCATTGTGCTTGGCCTGATACTTTGCATAAGCTTCACAAGAATAGTGATGGGCCTTGTAGGCACTTTTTAAAAAAATTAATTAGTTAATTTTTTTTTTTGAGTTGGAGTGTCACTCTGTCACCCAGACTGCAGTGCAGTGGCCACTCCCGGCCACAGCAGCCTCGACCTGCTGGGCACAGCGATCCTTCCGCCTCAGCCTTCCAAGTAGCCGGAACTACAGGCGCGTGCTACCATGCCCAGCTGATATTTTGATTTATTGTAGAGATAAGGTCTCACCAAGTTGCTCAGGCGGGTCTCGAACCCGCGGGCACAGGCAATCCACTCACCTCAGCCTCCCAAAATGCTGGGATTACAGGCTGAGCCACCGAGCCCGGCGTGTAGGCACTTTTAAAGTTGGGTTTGCACCAGCTTGGTGGCTCAGCTTGTAATCCCGCACCTTGAGAGGCTGAGGTGAGTGGATTGCCTGAGCCTGTGGGTTCGAGACCCGCTTGGGCAACTTGGCGAGACCTCATCTCTACAAAAAATCAAAAATCAGCCGGGCATGGTAGCGCGTGCCTGTAATTACGGCTACTCGGAAGGCTGAGGTGGAAGGACCGCCGGAGCCCAGCAGGTCGAGGCTGAGGTGGCCGGAAGCGGCCACCGCACTCCAGTCTGGGCTAGAGTGAGACTCCAACTCATAAATAAATAAATAAATAAATAAATAAATATATGTGTAAATAAATAAGGTTGGGTTCGCTAAAATTTTCAACAGGAAGTTCAAACTATACTTTTAAACCCTCATGGCCGGGAAGCCAGGACAAGAATGTGCCTGCAGACTGCGCTGGCACCAATGGAGTGCATTATTTTGTTCCTGAGGTTCCCCAGTAACTTGAGGTTCCCAAACCTATTAGAAAGTGGCATTCTTTATTCACTAACAGTCAGGAACTTTGTAAAAGAACCATATAGACAAGACATCAGATGTTAGTAGAACCTTTCCAAGTGGTTTTTATGGGCTGTGTCAAGTCAACTTCAATTCTTAAATGCATTCACATGTCACAAGGCTCCAAGGGGCAGAAACAGGACTTGAACCCAGGAGGCTGACCCAGTGACCCGTCATCTCCAAGGTCATCCTGTCGGCCCACTCTGTTGCTGCCAGCCCCCCTTCAACTCCCCTTTTACGGGAATGATTTCTGCACAGGACAGCCAAGTCAGCACCCCACAATGCATGCATATCCAGGTGTGAACCTCCAAACCTGTGTCATCAGAAACAGCCCCCAGGGTTTGAGGCTTGGTTGCAGAGACAGGGAACTCACCAAGGTCCCAAGGAGGGGAACGCAGAGGAAGGTCAACCTGATCAAAGCTCACTTGCTTTTTTAGGAGGCTGAGGTGAGAGGAGTGTTTGAAGCCAGGAGTTCTAGTCCAGCTTGGGCAACACAGCATGACCTCATCTCTACAACAAATTAAAAAACCAGTAGGCATGGCGGCGCATGCCTGTAGTCCCAGCTACTCTACTTGGGAGGTTGAGGCGGAAGGATCACCTGAGCCCGGGAGGTCAAGGCTGAGATAAACCATGATCCTGTCGCAGCAGCACTCTGAGACTCCAACTCAACAACAACAACAAAAAGCTCATTCTCTGCTGCCTCAATCTCCCCAACCTCTGAAGTGGGACTTAACACCACTTCCCTCATAGCACAGGACAGACCCAGGCAGTGGTGATTCTAGATCCCAGAAATAATAATACCATCAATAATGATAATAATACAGCTGAAATCTTGTGATGCCTGGAATTTGCTTAAAAATACGTACAGAGGGGCAACCCCTTTGGGTCCCCCTCCCACTATGGGAGTTTTCTGTCCTCTCAATAAATACTGCTTTAAAAAATATGTACAGAGGTGGAAAGAGAGTCACAGACACATAAAGTAGATAATCATGGCAGAAATGGATGACAGTACTGGGGCCTGGTCATACTATTCTCGCAACCAAGAGTGGGGGCCTTAAAATGTCCCTACAAGGTTAAAACAGGAAGAATAAGCCAGGCATGGTGGCTCACACCTGCAATCCCAGCACTATGGGAGGTGGAGGTGAGAGGATTGCCTGAGTCCAGGAGTTCAACACCAGTCTGGGCAACATGGTGAGACCTCATCTCTATAATAAAATCCAAAAAATTAGCTAAGCATTGTGGCGCGTGCCTGTGGTTCCAGCTACTTGGAAGGCTGAGGCGGAAGGATCACCTGTCCCTGTCAGGTAGATGCTGAGGTGGCCATGAGTAGGCCACGGCACTACAGCCAGGGCTACAGAGTGAGATTCCGACTCAAAATAATAATAATAAAATAATAACAATTCTAATCACAGCCATCACCATAGTGCTTGCTATACACCAGGCACTGAGGCACTGTGTTAAGCACTGAGCATCCATGAGCATGCCCGAAGTGGACTGCCTCTTGTGCCCATTCTTCCCACTGGAGAAACTGAGGCACAGAACAGGGAAGCCTTGTCTATGCCTGAAGCCAGAGCAGGCTGCTGTGTACCCTCTGCTGCCATGCAGTTTAGAATGTCAACACTGTTCCTCGTGTGCCTTTCAGGAAGACAATGGGGACTTTTCAGAGCTAGCAGTCAGCACAGCTCCCTGGAGAGAACAGTAATCATATGGAATACAACAGCAACAACACCAGCTACTTCCTGATAGCCAAGCGCATGCTCAGCTCGGGAGAGCATTGCTTCATTCAGCCCTCACAGCAGACCCTGTGGGGATGGCGTCCTACGCCCCTTTTACAGACAAGGAAAATGAGACCCCCGAGAAGGGATCCTTTGCCCAGAGTCATGCTGCAATTAAACAGAAAAGCCAGCATTCTGTCCACACCTGCCAATTAGGGCGTCCGCACACTGGCTGGGTCCCCAGGAGAAAGAACTGCCTAGGAATGACAGGAGACCCCGACACTGACTAGCAAGGTCACCCTGCACTTTTCGGGTGGCCTCACCAAGGAGGCACTGTGATGAATACATTTAGCAGAAAGGGAAACGGAGGCCCAGAGCCGACAAACCCCTTGTCCACAACCACTCAGTCAGAAAGTGGTCAAGCCAGGAGTCAAACTAACAACAGTCAGGTTCCAGAGCCTAGGCTCCGAGCACCACACCAAGCGGCAAGTCCATGGCACACACCGTGGGCAGGAGCAAGAGGCAAGGAGGTCATCAGAGGCAGACACCTGTGGCCCCGAGACACAGCCTGGTGGACAGGTTGGATGAGGTCAGTCAGGAGAGAGGATGACTGTCTTCAAGGCACAGTGTGAAATTCTTCCTGAGGGCTAGGAAACAGGGTTTGCAGGCCCCTGGCCCAGCCCTCACAGCTCCCCAAGGACGTGTGTGGACGCATGTCCTCTCACTCCGCATGAATACCTGGAAACACCTCCAAGTCCATCATAATAAACAAGGATTCACCCACACAGAGGAATACCACACAGTCAAGAAAAAGATGGAGAAAGGCCTGTGTGGAGGGTCTCCCAGGGAGATGGGAGTGAAGAAAGCAGCAGAACGTCGCCATCTGTGTAAGAGACTGCTGTGAAGACATACGGACATATATAGCCACGCCCGCGTGGAACATCAGAACCGGGGAGCTGCCCTGGGACAGAGAGTGGGGACTCTGGGGAGGCTGGAGGAGAGACCTTATCTCAGGTATTCTGAATTTGTCCCCACATGCATGTGTCACTTAGAACAAAGGAAAAAAGAGACAGAGAAAGATGTCGCTTCTTCCTTGAAACCTTCTCAGTTCACCCACAATCACCAAACCCCAGGTATCAATCCAACACGGCTCTCTCCTTCTTCTCCTGGACTGGGTCCCCAGATCACAACTGATCCCCAGGGCCCTGGCACACAGTAGGCCCTGAGGAAGTTTAACTGGGAACCATTAAAGCAACAGAGGTGCTCTCTGCTTTGGCCAACAGTCACCACCATGAATACATACACTCATACACAAAACTAATTGTCACCAAACTAGTATCACCTTAGTACAGGCTCCCTCTGCACTAGGGGACTTGCATGTCATCGAGACACAAAGGCTTCAGTCAACTGGGACAAAACCCTAATGGTGGTGCACCAGGCAGGGGAGCATGCTAGGGAAGGAACCAGGGGGCAGTCCCTGGGGATCGTCCCCAGACATGGCTGGTGTGACCTGGGCACATCATACCTGGGAGCTAAAGGGCAAGAGAGGACAGGCACAGGAAGGGAGGTGAAGGGGTGAGTAAGAGGGGGCGATTCATTCTGCTGGGGGGAGGGAGCAGTTTACACCAGGGACTGGTCTCCAGAGTGAGGGCGCCTGGTAGGGGGGAAGGTTAAAATCAGGCCAGGGCAAGATAACCATGCCCCCAACCCCTCTCCCCTACAGGATGGGAGGGGGAAACAGGCAACCCTTTGCTGCTCTCAGAGGCCAGGCAGCAGCTGGAAAGGAATGCCACCTTTTTCTGTTTCCAATTAGCTTTCCCCACCATCAGCCCTCTACATTCTTGAGACCAGGAGTCAAGGCAACCTGGGTGTCAGGGAGAGCTGGTAGGAACTTGGCTGGTGGCTGGGCCTGGGGCTAAAAAGGTGGCCACAGGGGAACCCGACCAGGACCCCTAGGTCCCTCCACAGGTCCATGGCTACTCACCCCACATCCTAGAAAAGTTGAGTAAGGCCTGGAGGCCTCTGGGAAGGAAGGAGGAGGAGGGGAAACAGGACTTCCCTCCTGACCTGACTCAAGGTTCCCCCACATCCCCCCAAAAAAGCAGTTCCAACAGTGAGCAGATCAAAGACACAACAGAGCTGCAGAAAAGGTCTAATGTGTAAGACAAAAAAGGAGGAATAAGGATCGTGAGGAGGAGGAACAAGGAAGTGATGAGGAGGGAAAGGCCTTATATGAACCAGGAAAGGGGTTCTCATGTCACCTACCCAGAATCCCCATGAGAAACCCTGTCATCTTTGGGAAAAGTTTGCCATTTGTTCAGACAGTGGACCAAATTTGTGCCATGATGGTGATTCAGGTAGGAAGTAGAAGAAGGAGTACACAGCTCAAAAGGAACCTCCTCACAGGTTAACAGTTAAACCAGCGAGAAATTCCTGACAGGAGCAAGGGGAGAGTCCAGCTACTTTATCTCAATGCACAATCCCTGAATCTGGAGCCCTTGAACCCTGGTCTTCTCCCATTGCCCAGGTGGTCCCTGGGTGGGGTAGGAGAGAATAGAGAACCTCCTGTGAAAGTTAAGAGCAGAGATTGCAGGGCAGGGATTGAGAATAATTGCATCTTTTGAAAGTCCATTCTCCTTAGCAACTACCCTCCGGATGCTGCCCTGGGGACTCGGTGCTGTTAGTGTCTAGTGCCCTCTCTGTTCACTGTGGTCCTCTGCACTCTTGGAGCTGGTTTCCTCTGTGACTCTCTCACTAAGTTGAGATGTACATATCCGTACCGGCATCAGATGACCTTCGCCATATCCAAGTGCATCCCCAGAGGCTGCACCCCTTCTGAGTGTGAGACCTGCAGAGCCAGACTGGGGAATCTGTAAGAGACAAACTGTCCAGGATGATGTCATGCCAGGAACTCAAGCACATGAACACACTCATTATGTCTTCCTGTGAGTCAGTGATTTCATTTATGAAGAACTGATTTCTAATACAATATGACTACATTTCATCTAGATCAGCTATAAATATTGTTGACAGATAAACTAGTGACCCATCTAAAAGTCAGTCACCAGCAAGTTAAAACAGACGTCTGCTCTTCAATTGTATGAAGGTTCTTATATTTCTACTGGGAAAAGTTGTTCTAGTTTTACACTACCAGATTGTCATCCCACTGTTTAAAAACAGTTTTGTCTATTTCCTAACATAGGTGATGTGTGGTTAACCAACAGGGTGGTTGTGCTGTAATACTAATGAAAATGTAGCATCGTGTATAAATACCTTCTGATGGAAATAGATTTCAGTCTTTGCGTCCTCAACTGATTGCTCACCAGGTCCATCAATAACCACTGACCAAACACTTTCATCTCAACTCTTTGATTTGAGAATCATTTCACCAACTTTGTCACCAGGAAAATAAGACACAATTGTAATTTATTGGATAAACGTGCTACAAAGTAGAGAGCGGCCTTGCTGCCTATTCTGTGGGCTTTTGTTTGTATGGGTGGCCCAGTGTTTCTGGTTTGGACATTGAGAGTGGATAGGGACTCGGCAGGAGAGAACCCAGGGGTTGGGGATGGAGATGGACATTGGTGTCGGGGAGGAGGCTGAGAAACTTCATCCTAGATGGGATTTTGAAAGTGAGGGAGCAGGCTTCAGAGGGTGAACATCAAGCGACTTAGATCACACAGGCCAAAACAGGATACAGTGGAAAGAAAACATAGGGGACTATTCTCATCAGAAACAACATCTTCACTCTTCCCATTTTGCTATTCAGCTGTTTGCAGTTACTCAGAAGGGAAAGAAAAATCCCTTCTTTTTTTTAAATAGGCTCTTGTGAAATCGGACCCATCATTCAAGATAATTTGGATTTCATAATGGTGGAATGTTTGATACTAGGGGCCTTTTCTAAAACTTCTTACACATAAACGTATGCAATCTTAGGCCTCCTGGACCCATGTAAATAAATAACCCTTACCGGAATCTTTGGCAATGTTCTACATTTATTCAGGATCTGTCCTGCACTTTCATTTTCTTCCTAGTGGAACCAACTTCATCTACATTAACCCAATCAACTCTCTTATTCTTTGAGAACAAAGTCCTGGTTGGATTATGACCTTCCCCACAGAAACTCCTATATCATAAAGATCATTAGGAGGTGGTTGATTCTAGGGTATTTCAAATATATGGGAGATTCTTGACATTTATAAGAATTTCAAGAATATACCATACTTGGACTATTCAACAAACATACAGTATAAAATGATACCTTTTTAGAAAAAAACAAGAAAAGTTGATTATGGACTGACTATAATAGCAGATCATGAAACATATGATTTTTAAATTCCATGCTACTGATACAACAGCAACAACCACAGAGTATCATGTCATTCCCGATCACATATCTTAGGGTCAATGAAAAAGTCCAGATTCCTTACATGAGTCTCTGTCAGCTGTGTGAGGCCTGCCCAGAGCAGCCTTCATGTATTAATGTGGATCATCTCTAACCCCAAGGAGACGGTATTGTGGTTTCCTCTAGCACCACTGTGGCTGGAATAATGAAGTTATTTTCTGTCCCACAGAGTAATACTGTGAACAAAATCAGTTCCTTGCTCCCTTCTGATGGACGTTGTCTTCTCTTGTATCATAAAACAACACTATACTTTGCCATGCTGAGCTCTGTGTTCCTTTTGCCTGATCTTGAATGATCCAGGGAATGTTCCTGGATTCTCCTATGAGGAGCCACACCGATGAGATCTGTCCCAAACAGCTGTAGCTCCTCTGGAAGGAACCAAAATTCTCCCCCAAATGACTGTACCTACTAACCGGTTATTCACTTTTACACATTATCTTTGAACTTCCCTCTTGAAAATGAGGACTCAGATATCTTCGTTCCAGTCAACACAACACACATAACCCCTTTCCACTCTGCTCTCTGTATATGTTTCTTGTGACTGCCATAAGATATTGCCATAACTTAGAGGCTGAATACAACAGAGAGTTATTCCCACACAGTTCTGGAGTCCAGAAAATCAAAATCAAACTATCGGTAGGGTTGTGTTCCCTTCAGAAGCTCTAGGAGAGATTCCCTTTGTGCCTCTTCTAGCTTTGAGTTCCAGGCTGGTGCCTACATCACTCTGCCCCCATCTTCATATAGCCTTTTCTTGTGTGTGTCTTCTCTTCTGGTCCCTTATCAGGACACTTATCACTGGATTTAGGACTCACCCAAATAACCCATAATGACCTTATCTCAAAATATTTAACATAAGTATATCTGCAAACAACTTTTGTGCATGTAATGTCACATTGACACACCCTGGCATTTGAGATGTAGAGACAACTTTCGGGGCCTCCATTGAACCCACTGTCACCAATCTGACCCTCTGGAACAGGCCCTGATGAAATGTGGGGTGAGGTTTAGAGTTTTGACACATCTGAGGGACTCCCCGCAAAAGTTCCAAGAAACAGCCTTTAGTCTAGACTTCACTCCAGTTTCAACAGAGGGGGAGAATGAGGAGCAGGGCAGAGAGCACAGGAGAAAAATGCCAGACAGCCCCAGATATGGGTCCCCAAGGACCATTGGCCTAGGCCCTACATGCAGTCAAGGCCATACAAAAAAGGGGGAGCTGGTCCAGATTGATGGTATATGTTTTTGGGGACTTTTTCTTTGATTTTGGCTTATTGACAAATTACACAAAGTACATTCAGGTACAGGATACAAGTAAAAATAGTTCAACTAAAACCTATCCAAATGGAAAACCTTTATGCTTCAACAAACTTCATCAAAAAGGAAAAGAAATTAACCCAATCTACTCTACAGTAATTAAAATTATTCATTTTGGAACTTTGAACTCAAATTCCCTGGATCCTCTTGGCCTACACATGTAGTTTACTCCCATTTTTTGAAGATAAAGGATAGAGTGATCAACTGTTTATTGACATAGAGACACTTGCATTGCAGACATTGAGTAAGGAAAACAAATTCAGAGAGGTGAACATCTTGGGTTAGAACTTCTATAGAAATTGGATAATCCAACACCCAACTATTCTCCACAGAAGCACCAGGAAGCCCAGCATGGTTAAAGGGACACCAACATTCCACAAGTGGTGTTTGTTCACAGTAGACCACGGCTGGAAGCAGGAAACAGTGACGTCAGCACTCAACAATATCAAGGAACGTGCAAGTCCTTGTTAATTTCTATCCTTCGAGGAAGGAACCTGCAGTCATTTTCTTGGCTAACTGTACACTAGGAAAAGAATAGAACCCAGATCATTCAAGAGCTCTTGAACATGAAGTCCAAGTGGGCATGAAATCCAGGGATTCGAAGCACAACCACTCTCTCTTTTGGAGTAATGCCAGAAGAGGAACTGGAAATAAGTTCTTCACCAACTTCTGTCTTACACTGGGTCCACTGGACCCATGAAGGCACCAAGGGTCATTTCTCCAACTCCAGATGTGTAAGAATAATAGAATTAGCAGGTGGGAGAATCATCTCAGTGGTTCTTTTTCTGCTACAATAGAAAAAAACCTCTAAACCTATCTGTTCTCACTCCTGACAACTAAACACAAACAAAAAACTCAACAAAAGCAAATATCAGTCCCAGCGCAAAGATAGCAGAGATTTCAAACACCTTCAAAGACTCTAAATTGCGAAATGGTGGTTCCATCACATCCCCGTTTAATTCCCCGGTCTCCCATTTCCAAAATCCAGATGGATAATGCCAGATACAGTGGATACTGCAAATATCATCAATTGTAGTCCCATCTGGGGCTACTGTGCCAAGTATTTTTTCTTTACTAGAGCAGTTGATAAGTATCCTCCAGTGTATGGTAGGCAGTGTCCATCTGGCAGATGCGTTCTTTTCAAATTTATCATGGAGATGGATGTGATGGTTAATTTTAGGTGTCACCTTGATTAGACCAAGAGATATCTAAACACTTGGTAAAAAATTATTTTGGAGTATGTCTGTGAAGGTGTTTTCAGAGAGGATCAGTTTGTGAGTCTGAGTTAAATAGTTGGAGATGACTCACCCTCTACGTGGGCAGCCACCATCCAGTCTGCTGGGGGCTTGGAGAGAACTAAAACAGGGAAAAGGCAAATGAGCAGAACCAGTTGCTAGAACGAGGATACACTCTTCCTCTCCAGTCCTTGGAAAGCAGAACTCCAGGTTGTGTGGTGGTTGGATGACATTATTTACACCAGCATGGTTCACACCCACATCCTTGTCTTGTCTGACTCCTCTTAAGTCAGATCCCCTTCCTGACTCAAATAAAAAAATGCATGCTTCTGCACCGGTAGTATCCTTCTGTCCTGCAATCTCTCCTCAACTTTTAGCCTCCAGTGGGATCTCCACTGTGTGCTCTGTTGCACACCACTTGGAGATCTTGACATTTTGTGCTCCCACCTCATCTCAGTGTACTAATGCAAATCTAACCTTCAAGAAATATTTCTTTCCCTTGTGTTCATAGCTCCCCCTCTACAGGCCTTTTAAAGAATGGCGTCTTTAAATTCACTAGCATCTCTGTTACTCTTTCTTGAATAGGAAGTAGACACACCGCTCAGAGGCCTCAGCCCTAACCTGAGAGCTCTTCCACCAGAAAGTCCACCTCCATGGTTCCAATATTTCTTGAAATCCCTAATCATCTGTAACATCCCAAGTCCCACATCAAGCTCTTCCATTTCTCATCATCAGACTTCCCAGGATACCAGCCTGCCAGGCTACACCTTGCTGCCCACCACTGGCTTCAACACTCCCTTAGGCAACCAGGTCTTTCAAGGATCTGGGCCAGCCCCCACATGAGAAAACAAAAAAGCAAGAAAATTCAAATGGCACATTTGATTTCTCCTTTCTTTGTCCTGTGTTTGGTCTGTCTGTACAAAACCCATGCTGACTTTGTGAGCACAACCAAGAAAGGGAGAAGGTGAACACAAATGTCTGGGCTGAAAAAGCCAGGGCAGTGCTGGATCAGGGCATGCATCTCACAACACTGGCTTTTAGGTACTTTGTACATTGTATTTATATGCAATTGAAACCTTTTTGGTAGCTTCAGTGACTAGTCATGAGCCCGTACCCTTTCCAGCATCTGAAGATGGCATCATTCCTTGGCTCATGGACTCACTTCCCACCACCCTTTCTCCTTTGACCCAGGATCACACTATCTTCTACCATTTCTAGAATCAAACTTCTCTCTGCCTCCGCTTTAGCTGGACACTTGTGATACCACTAGGGCCTAGCCAGATAGTTCAGGAAAATTTCCGAATGTTTCAGTCCTTAACTGGATCACATTTCCAAAAGCCCTTTGGTCACAGAAAGCAAGCTTCACAACTCAGAGGAAGCAGTCACCAGATATATTGGGGTCTCTTTTCAGTTGCCCACAGCATCAAAGGCACTGAAACATATTCCATCTTCATACACAGATGCTTTTTGTAATAAATCCCCTTTTCTAGACTTCTCTACTTAAGCATGGTAAAGCTTTTTTCCCATTCGTCATCCCTACTATGCTCTGTCAGCAATACGCGATGGCCCGATGGACTCTCACCCCTCTAATATTTGCACTATTAAGCAACATGAACACTAATCAAATAAAAAGTAAGTGACCTTGGACTGAAAATGCCAATGGTGAACATGCCACACTCTTATTGGCGAAGATAGCAGCCTGTGGCATTAACAAGGTCATAACTCATTGGTCAGGAGCACTTCCTGTGAGATTCACCTATGTCACACATGCCTTCTATATAATGCCTGACACACCAGGAAGTCATAACAAAACTTACAGTGAAACCCTAGGAACCCTTGTTTTCTTTTTCAGAGCCTGACTTATTTCATCTGTAAAAAACATAGTCACCGAAACTCTAGGAGGTGAAGTGGCTGATTATCGTGTATATAAGGTAACTAAACTTGTATTACAACAATTGGTGACATGGGCAAAGGACTACCTGGTGGGAGTTGTAATGTTGATTTTTATTTTTATCTTAATTTTTATTTTCATGCTGAGGTGTGCACTGTAAAAGAGAGCTTCTATTGCATTCATCAGGTTGGATGTGAAATATTTTGTCCAAAAACATTTCCTCAATGAGGTGAATCATCTGCAGGCAGCTCAAGCCCATGTCATTTAACATGCATGTATACATCTGGAAGAGTATTGGCATGAGGACTGAATAATTGCAAAAGGCAATAGAATACTATTTTTTAAAAATACCCATGTGTTGTGCCCAAATCACAGCAGTGATTATGGATGTGTTCATAATTATAAATTCTTACCGTAATGATAATCATGTTCTTGAGGACAAATCGACCCCGCTAATGTTTCCTGAGTGAGAACACTCCTGTGTTAAACAAGGTAATAGAACACTTTTTTTGAGTTGGAGTCTCACTCTTTCACCCAGACTGGAGTGCAGTGGCCGCTCCCGGCCACCGCAGCCTTGACCTGCTGGGCTCCGGCAATCCTTCCACCTCAGCCTTCCGAGTAGTCAGAATTACAGGCATGTGCTACCATGCTCGGCTGATGTTTTGATTTATTGTAGAGATGAGGTCTCGCCAAGTGGCCCAGGTGGGTCTCGAACCCGCGGGCTCAGGCAATCCACTCAGCTGAGCCTCCCAAAGCGTGGGATTACAGACTGAGCCACCGAGCCCGGCCACTATTTTTTTTTTTAAATGAAATTTTGTGTCAACTTCATAACAGTGCTTGTGGATGTGTTCATATTATAAATCCTTACCGTGATGATAATCATGGTCTGGAGGACAGATAAACTTCACTGCTGTTTTCAACTGAGATTGCTCCTGTGGTAAAAAGGCAACAGAATATGATTTTTCATAATACCAATATTTTGTGCCAACTTCACAACAGTGACTGTGGGTACTGCTGTAATTTTAAATCCTTAACGTAATAATAATCATGTTCCAGAGGACAAATACACTCCACTCTTGTTTTCAACTGAGAACACTCCTTTCGTAAAAAGGAAATAGAGTACTATTTTTTAAAAATACCGATGTGTTGTACAACTTCACCACAGTGACTGAGGATGTGTTCATAATTATAAATTCCTACCGTAATGACAATCATGTCCTGGAGGACAAATCGACCCCACTATGGTTTCCTCAATGAGAACGCTCCTACGGTAAAAAGGGAATAGAACACTATTCTTTAAAAAGTGATGTTTTGTGGCAACTTCGCAACAGTGATGGTGGATGCATTCATATTATAAATCCTTGCCATGATGATAATCATGTTCTAGAGGACAAATAGACTCCACTATTGTTTTCTACTGAGAATGCTCCTGTGGTAGCATGGTAACAGAATACGATTTTTTAGAAATACCAATATGTTGTGCCAACTACACAGCAGTGACTGTGGGTGCTTTCATAATTATAAATGCTTAATGTAATGACACACATGTTCTGGAGGACAAATCAACTCCACTATCATTCCCTGACTGCAAATACTCCTGTGGCAAAAAGACAGTAGAATATTATTTTGAAAAAATACTGATGTGTTGTGTCAACTTCATCAGAGTGCTTGAGGATGTGTTTATAATTATTATAAATCCTTACCATAATGATAATCATATTCTGGAGGACTAATCAACTCCACTATCGTTTTCTGACTGAGAACTCTCCTGTGATCAAAAGACTATAGAATATTATGTGAAAAACCCCGATGTATTCTGCCAACTTCATCAGAGTGATTGAGGATGTGTTTATAATTACAAATACTTACCATAGTGATAATCATATTCTGGAGGACTAATCAACTCCACTATCATTTTCTGACTGAGAGCTCTCCTATGACCAAAAGACTATAGAATATTATGTAAAAAACCCTGACGTGTTGTGCCAACTTCATTAGAGTGATTGAGGATGTGTTTATAATACAAATTCTTACCGTAATGATAATCATATTCTGGAGGAATAATCAACTCCACTATCATTTCCTGACTGAGAACTCTCCTGTGATCAAAAGACTATATAATATTACGTTGAAAACCTCAGATTTGGTGTGCCAACTTCACAGTGATTGTGTATGAACTCATAAGTATAAATCTTTACCATAATGATAACCGTGTTTTGGAGGACAAATCGCCTCCACTATCATTTTTTGACTGACAACACTCCTTTGGTAAAAAGGCAATAGAATACCATTTTTGTTAAATACCAGGTGTTGTGCCAACTTCATCACAGTGATTGAGGATGTGTTTATAATTATAAATCCTTAACATAATGATAATCATATTCTGGAGGACAAATCGACTCCACTATCATTTCCTGACTGATAACTCTTCTGTCGAAAAAAGGCAATAGAATACTATTTTTAAAAAATACTGATGTGTTGTGCCAACTTCACCTCAGTGATTGTGGATGCATTCATAATCATAATTCCTTTCTATATTGACATTCATGATCTGAAAGACAAATCATCTCCATTGTTTTCTCCCGACTGAGAACACTCCTGTGGTAACAAGGCAATAGAATACTATTTAAAAAAAAATACCGATGTGCTGTGCCAACAAAGAAGAGTTATTGGGGATGCATTCATCATTATAAATCCTTACCAAAATGATAATCATTTTCTGGAGGACAAATAGCCTACACTATTGTTTCCTGAGTGAGAATGCTGCTGTGGTAAAAAGGCAGTAGAGTATAATGCTTACAAACCCAATGTGTTGTGCCAACTTTGCAACAGTGATTATCAGCATGCTCGTAAGTATAAATCCTTACCGTACTGATAATCACGTTCTGGAGGTAAAGTTGACTCCACTATTGTTTCCTGACTGAGACCGCTCCTGTGGTAAAGAGGCAATAGAATATAATGTTTAAAAAAACCCAAATTGTTATGCCAACTCTACAATGGTGATTGTGGGTGCATTCATAATTAAAAATCCTTACCGAAATGATAATCATGTCTGGAGGTCAAAGAGACTCTACCGTTGTTTCCTGACAGAATGCTCCTGTGGTAAAAAGCAACAGAACACTATTTTTTAAAAATATTGATGTATTGTGTCAACTTCACAACAGTGATTGTGGATGTGTTCATAATTATAAATCCTTACAGTAACGATAGTCACGTTCTGGAGGACAAATCTTCTCCACTATTGTTTCCTGACTGACAACTCTCCTGTGGTAAAAGGCAATAGTATGCTATTTTTAAAAATACTGATGTTTTGTGCCAACTTCACCACAGTGATTGTGGATGCCTTCATAATTTCAAATTCTTATCATAATGATAATCATATTCTGGAGGACAAGTCAACTCCACTATCAGTTCCTGTCTGAGAATGCTCTTGTGGTAAAAAGGACTATGGAATATGATGTTTAAAAAATCCAATATGTTGTGCCAACTTCACCACAGTGATTGTGGGTGCGTTCATAAGTATAAATTTTTCCGTAATGATATTCATATTCTGGAGGACAACTCAACGCCATTATCATTTCCTGACTGAGAACGCTCTGGTGGTAAAAAAGGCAATTGAATACTCTTTTTAAAAAATACCAATGTGTTGTGCCCACTTCACCACAGTGATTGTGCATGTGTTCATAATTATGAATCCTTATTGTAATGATAATCATAATCTGGAGGACAACTCGACTCCGCTATTGTTTCCTGACTGAGAATGCTCCTGTGGCAAAAAGTCTATAGAATACTATCCTTAAAAAACCCGATGTGTTGTGCCAACTTCACAACAGCGATTGTGGATGCGTTCATAAGTATAAGTCCTTACAGTAATAACAGCCATGTTCTGGAAGACAAACCTCCTCCACTATTGTTTTCTGACTGAGAATGCTCCTGTGGTAAAAAGGCAGTAGAATGTTATTGTTTTAAATACTGGTATTTTGTGCCTACTTCACTACAGTGATTGTGGATGCCTTCATAATTTCAAATTCTTACCGTAATGACAATCATATTCTGGAGGACAGTTGACTCCACTATTGTTTCCTGATTGAGAACATTCTTGTTTTAAAGAGACTATAGAATAGCATATTTTAAAAAACCATTGTGTTGTGCCAACTTCACAAAAGTGATTGTTGATTTGTTCTCAATTATGAATTCTTACTGTAATGATAATAAAATTATCATTTTCATTGATGAAAGGGGCCCCAAGCATCACTGAGATGCAAGTAATGGCCATTCTCCCTAGGTCAGAATTGAGAAGAGGGGGTACTCTAACAATGCTTGGTTCCTAAATACCAACTGGATGACAGATCCTAGAAATGGCAGAAACTGGTGCTACGCCATGAAAAGCAGAGTAGACATACTGACTAGGCAGCAGCATGAGAGTCCAGTAAGAGAGGACTGACCTGTAGTATCTAGAAGTGATCTCACAGGGTATGTTTCTGATAGGAACAATACTTCAGCCTCTTTGGAAAACTGGGTGGTGATTGCTAAAAACTGGAAACTGACCTTTCATACAACCCAGCAATCCCCCTTCTGGAAATATACCCAAAGGAACTCAAATCATTCTACAGAAAGGATACTTGTGCATGCATATTTATTGCCACACTTTTCACGATTGTGAAAACATGGAACCAACCATGCTGCCCATTGAAGGTGGATTAATTTTTAAAAATGTGGTACATACATACGATGGAATACTATGCAGCCATAAAGAAGAACAAAATTATGAAATTTGCAGCAACTTGGAGGACTTAGAGTCTACCATATTCAGGAATCTATCACAGAAACAAAGAACGGAGTATCACATGTTCTTCCTCATAAGTGGACCATGGAGATCTATCATAATACCCCAAGAAAGGGATTAGTAATAATGGGACACTGCTGGGGGTGACACATTACACCAGTAAGCTGTCTGATCTTAATCCAGGTGAAATGTGGTCAAATGAGAGACCTAAACTTAACCTGTACATAACCACTTATGTACCCAATCCTGACTTGTACCCCATTCTTTAAAGTAAAAAATTAAGACTGGACACGGTGGCTCAGCCAGTAATACCAGCACTTTGGGAGGCCAAGGCAAGAAGATTGCCTGAGCCTGGGGGTTTGAGATCAGCCTGGGCAACTTGGTGAGACCTCATCTACACGAAACAGCATAAAAATTAGCTGGCATGGTGGCGTGCATCTGTAGTTCCAGCTACTTGGAAGGCTGAGGTGGAAGGATCGCCAGAGCCCAGCAGGTTGAGACTGCGGTGGCCGTGAGTGTGCACTAGCCTGGGTGACAGCGTGAGAACCCAACTAAAAAAAAACAAAGAAAACAAAAAGAAATTTAAAAAAGATAAGGACACCCAACAAATGTGACATACATAGACCTTAATAGATATAATCAAGAGGAGAAGAAGGGCCCCATGAGGACAGTCTCAGAGACGCCAAGTCTAGTATATACTATCGGGGTTTTCCAGTCCATCCGAAATGGAACCCACAGCCATTATATGAGGTAATTGGTCACTGAACAAAGATGAAAACTCTAATCATTTATGAGCTTTAGACATGGGGCCTCAGTTGTGATGAACCCAAAGACTAGAAATACCACCAGACACCCCTTTGGAATAATGACTTAAGGAGGAGGAGTCAGCAAATTGATGAATTCATCACTGACATGTCCATCACACTGAGTTCTTGGATCTATCTCTTCCATGATTTCTTGATATCTCTCTCTCTCTCTCTCTCTCTCTCTCTCTTCTCTCTCTCTTTCCACTCTGGAGAGATCTTGACTTTCTGGACCTTCTTAGCATGATGCAGATATTGCATTACTACATTCTATGGGCGACATGTGGTTATCAGGACAGATGTGGATAAATGGCAACTTTTCTGAATTCCTCCATAATCGAGATGCATATGATGAGACTTTGGGAGAAGGTTTCTCAGACTAAGAGGTAAGAACTCTCTATTATCAGAATAACCAAATGGAAATGGATGTCTATGTCAATACTCACCCAAGACAATATAATCAATAAAAACAATATCACATTTCCAAAGTAAATCATTTTCTGTATGTATATCGGAAAGTTTAGCACCATCTCAAGAATGTATGGGTTCAGTAATGATGGTCCTCTCATATCTCCATTTAATTCACTAGTGTGACATCTCCAAAACCTACATGGATAACGACAGATGACATTGGACTACTGGAAACCTCATCACACACAGCCCCACTGTAGCTCTGTGACAGATGTTTTCTCCTCACTAGATCGAGTAGTAACACTGGTTCAGGTACATGGTATGCAGATTTGATCTGGAAAATGGATTGCTTAAAAAATCTTCAGATGATAGATTAGTAACAATTTATATTAACATAGGGCAACAGCAGTATTCATTCTTGATATTTCTCTCTCTCACACACACACACTCTCTTTCCACTCCTGAGAGATCTTGACCTTCCGGACCTTCTTAGCATGATGCAGATATTACACTACTACATTCTATGGGCGACATGCGGTTATCAGGCCACAGATAAATGACAACTTTTCTGAATTCCTCCATAATACACAGTGAGCTCCGAAGAGCATAAGTGGATGTCCGTTGACAATGATGCTTGATGACAATGATGTCAGTGATGAGAAGAGGTATGTATACATAGTTCCAGCTACTTGGGAAACTGAAGTGGAAAGATTGCCTGAGACCAGGAGGTCAAGTGATTATGCCACTGCATTCCAGCCTGGGTGACAGAGTGAGACTCTGAGTCAAATAAAAACAAACCAAAAAAAAGACCCTGATGTCTAAGAGGAATCATGCTTAAA
>JAPVLO010002072.1:0-44097 GCA_027257055.1 Cephalopachus bancanus
GAAATATTTGTAAAAGATTTTTATTTTCAAAAGTCTTATTAAGGAAGCCCCCAGGGAATTGTGATATTTAGATGTCTTATAATGTCAATAATACCTGCAACTTATGCTTCATAAGAACCTCCTTCCTCTGTCCCTCCCTTCTATCCCTTTTCTTCCGTTTTTTTCTTCCTTCCTTCATTCTGAGAATCCTGAATTCTGTGTTTACATAAGGAATCATACCAGGGACTAGATGGGCTCACCATCACCAAAAATGTTCTCTGCTTTTAAGAAGTATTCAATCTAGAATGCATTTCTTTTGGAAATCTTTGTAAAAACAAACATCTTATAGATATGTTGCTCATTAATAAAAACTAATCAAAATAATGTCTATTAAGTAGATATGGGACAGATATTTTTCTTCATGGATGAAGAAAACACTCATCAAGCAGATGAAGGAATTGTGGGAATGTATGAGAGTGGTGTAACTAACCACATCTTGGGATTCTAGTCTAAGCGTTTCTCTGCTGCACTATTTGTCTCTTTGAGAGGCATTACTAAATTTTGATTAAAAAGATGCTCTGCAACCTATTTGTCTGGGTTCAAATTCAGCTCCACCCATTCTCTCCCTATTGAACCTTGGTCAAGCAACTTAACAAGTTGATGCCTTGGTCTTCTCTGCTGTAGAATAGGGATCAAAATAGCACCTGCTAGTACATTTGGGAGGAGCAGATGAGCAAGGCCTGGCACCAGGTAAGTACTCTTTAAGTGTTTGCCACTCTTATAATTATTCATAAACATTAAATTTTTTGTCCTTTAAAGCTGCACTGTCCAATATGGTAACCACTTGCCACATACAGCTTTTGAACACTTGAAATGCGACTAATCTAAATTGAAATGTGCTATAAGTGCAAAATATACACCAGATTTCAAAGATTTAATACAGAAACAGGAATGTACAATATCTCAATAACTTCATATTGGTTACATGTTGCAGTGATAATTTTTTATATATTAAGTAACATAGAATATATTATTAAAACATAATATGATCCATGTGGTTCCTGTTATCCTGCTGTTGGACTGTACTGATACAGATAATAGTGTTCCCATAGCATGTGATGTAAACGGAGAAACACCAAGGCCTTCATCTGAACTGCAAAGCCAAGCCGTGAATACTGGGGAGCACTTTGTGAAAAATGTTTAAGAAAACTTAATCTATTCCAGAAGCAACACAAGTAGTGAATTCCCATTTATCTTATAATGTTGTTCTATAAATCCAGTTATTTTGATGTTTAACTTTTCAGTAATTATTTCTATTTCTTTTTAGTGACAAGTTCACTAGATTTTGTCAGTGGAAAAACATAGAATTAAATATTCATGTGAGTATCATCTTTTTATTTTTTATTTTTTATGAACAATAAATATTTAATACATCTTGTGTTAGATCTTACATAAAGAAAAGGCAAAAAAAATGACAACGGTATGGTGATTTCATTAAACTACATAGGTACAGATGATTTAGATGTAGATATAATTCTCCATAGAGATTTTTATAAAGGTTTGTGGAGATCAGTTATCCATGGACTCAGGCTGGAAGAATGAAGAGCTACAGCCTTTTCTGAGTTAAAGGGAAAGGATATAAACATATATTCATTTTGTGACGCTTCATTATACAAACACAGAGGAATAATTAACCCTAATATTTTTCTAATTATAAAAAAATGCGTAACTGTCATAAGACATCCAAAAGACAGTACATGTCACACATGAAACATAAAATGTGTTGGTAATCTTAGCCCTCAAGGCAGAGATTATTATTGTACGTTGTTCAATGTTTCCTAGGATGGCCAAGGGTTAGGTCACGTCCGAATACCGTGTCTACAGTGGTGTGAGAAGCAGCAGGACTATTCTGGCTCCCAGAGTTGTGTCAACATCTGCTGAACAGAGTCTGGGCACCCCCAGTTCAAGCCTCATCTGACCCACTGACAGGCTCAACTATCTCCTGCCCAGGGAAGGGGTGGCCAGTTTTTGTCCTAGGAAGAGGTCTAGGCTTCTCCATCAGGGATAGAACCCAGGACCAGGCAGTGTGGCTGGAAGAAGCCCTCAGCAGGGAAGACAGGCTGCCTCACTGGGTGTGGGTAGAAGGTCAGCTCCACACAGCTTTGCACAGCAGCCCCCAGAGCCTTTGAGCTCAGAGAGCTGCTCCCAGAACACTGGAGAATATCCCTGATGTGTCCTTACCTGGGCTGCTCCTGATAAATGGCCTCAGACAAAGCACACAAGGAGGTCACCAGGCTTTTCCACAGTGGCAGTTAGGGCGGAAGGGGCGGGGCGCCGTGACGCCGAGGCGCGCGGGCGTCACGCCCTCGGCCGTCACGCCCTCGGCCGTCCCCTGCGGCGCCGGAAGCGGGAGCGCGTGCGGGAGGGCGGCTGGGCCGGAAGCGGCGGCCCGGGAAGACCCCGGCCCAGTGAACCGTTGAGATGAGTGCAACCTGACTTTGAAATCAAGGCCTCTGACGCTGGATGCAGAAATGAAATCAAGGATATCTACAATACCCACCATAGAGGATTCCTGAGGGGCTGTTCTGAGTGCAGCAAGCAGCCCAAACCTAGGTCCCCAGAAGATCTTATTTAAAAAAACTTGCTCTGGCTAAACCTCATAAGAAAAGTACTTTGCTCTGGAATGTACTCTCAAAGTACTTTGCTCTGGAACATACTCCCAAAGGGTACAGTGCCTGAACAGATGTCTTTCTTACAGCTTTATCTACTAAACATTCACCCTCCCATACTCCATCATAAACAGTTGGAGTTTTCATTCTTTTTCATATTCATATAAGAATGTACTAATTTACCTAAGAAAGGAGATTTTAAGCAGCAATTGACCCTTTAACAAAAACAGTAGTAAAAATAAAAATCTTGTACTTAATATAACTTCCCATGTCCTTGTCTTTTGCTGTTCTAGTAAAGTTTATTTTCTTTTTCTTATTATTAGATGCAATAATGAAAATCGGATGTAATAATAAAAATGATGACATCTTTACTGGTGCAAGTTTTCATCTTTTTATTATTTTTGAGAATGACAAAAGCAATCTTCATATACAGGCCACTTTCTAACCCATATCTCTTTAGTACTTCATCTCTTTTAGATTTCATTGTTTGTGATCTAGGGCTTAATCCTTACTTCCCTTCCAGAATGCACATTTCCTTGTCCAGCCTCCCTTCCATTCTCTTTCAGTCTCCCTTCACATAGGCTTGTAACTGGCCAAAAGAATCAAATGGACTTTGTTTTTCTTGTTGAGACTTTTACTTGAATGATATTGTTGGAAAGAGGTCTTTTTTTAACACTTGATCTTAGCCAAAAGGCCGAAAAGTGGTGAGGTTTTTTTCTTTTTGTTTGTTTTTTTCTTCCGCTGTAGTTCCTGGCAGGCTTTAGAAGCAAGACACCATTTTAAAAAAATTCCTTATATCTGCTTTGGGTCTTTCATATGCTTTTCCTTCAGCAGATCCTGTCCTGGAGAACTCTGAGCATCAAACATGAAGCCTGTGTGGCCCAAATACAGGCTTGTGTAATGCAGAGCTGAGGTTTAAAGGGTTACTTGGGGGAGCTCTTAAAGAATCTTACCCTTGATTTGCCACGACACTTCAGCTAGTTAGCATTTGCTATTGTTCTATGGTCTCTTACCATGAACATGAGATTCACTATCTATCCATCTTGGTACCATCTAACACTATTCAATCTACTTCTGAAATGAGGCACTACTGAGATATTGTCGACAGAAGGGAAGTGCTTGTGAGTAAAGCCTCTGTATATACTTGACTCACATTTAGACCCGTTTCATGGTCATGTGGCCAGCACGAGTCCTCTCCATTCACGGATGCCATCAGTGCGAAATTCACATGGCCTGCATCTGTTGGTTTGCTGATCATATGGCCTACTGTTACGACAATATAGTTGCCCTTGATGTGGATGCTTATTTTTATACCCTGACAGTTCTTGGAATTGCTGGGTTGTTCCCAAACTTTAGGCTTCAGAGCAGCTGAGGTTGCTTTTTGTTTTCACCAGAAGTGTCATGCTCACTTGTCTTCGAGGTATACATCTTGTCATCTAAGAGAATGAGAATGGGAAGCAATCTAGCTCACTCGGCCCCCACTCCATCATCTTCCCATAGGCTTCCTATTGGTGCCTCGTCTAACTTGGAGGTGGAGCTGAAGGAGGCTATAGAAAGTCTTGCCACCCTCAGGCTCCTCATCTTCCAGCCTAAGGAAGCAGATGCAAAGGGTAGATCCCAACATCAGAAATGCTGTTTTAATTGTCTGTGTTCTCCACGAAAAAAAAATCTGTTAACAACATAATTTTACGTAATTTTATGTTTTTGTTTTGTTTTGCTTTCTCAGTTGACAATGAATGATTTCAGTGTGCATAGGATTACTGGATGAAGAGGATTTGGTGAAGTGTATGATTGCAGAAAAGCAGACACTGGAAACGTAAGTTTTAAATGCTCATATATTTTACTGAAATTATTACAATTTTATGTTTGCATGAAAATAAAATCTCTATATAGAGATTTGATATAGAAATATAGAAATGTGGGGGCTGAGTGGGTGGCTCAAGCCTGTAATCCCAGCACTTTGGGAGACCAAGGTGAGAGGATTACCCGAGCCCACGGGTTTGAGACCGGCCTGGACAACTTGGCAGGACCTCATCTCTACAATAAGTCAAAAAATTAGCCAGGCATGATAGCGTGTGCCTGTAGTTCCAGCTACTTAGAAGGCTGAGGCGGAAGGATTGCCTGAGCCTAGCAAGTAGATGCTGGGGTGGCTGTGAGTATGCCACTGCACCCCACCCTGGGTGACAGAGTGAGACTCCAACTCAAAAAAGGAAAGAAATGTGGATACATAGAAATGTGAATGCCTATGACCACAGAAAGATATAGGCTACATTTTGTTAAACATGTTGAATGAGATCAGAAAGCTGGACCCTCCACCTCTCAATGGGAATAAACAATAGTCTTACCTCCTGTGCCCACCATGGTGGAGGCCACAAGAGAGGGGCCTGGGATTCAGAGATGAACTGGAGGGGATTCTTGACACCCAGGGATATGTTGCGTTCAGTCTCCCAGTCATATGGTGTAGCCCAGAATATTTGCTTTGCAGAAGAGAGACATCCTCGTTTCAATAAGGACCTATTTGTGATTAAGCATAAGCAGTTTTGGGTGACACAACTTTTCAGGAGGTGTTGGTTCCCCAGCTGAGCAGCTGGGGTGCTGGAGAGGAGGAAGCCCTGCTGAGGAAGATCAGCAATCGCTCACCACAGTAACTTTTCTTATGGGAGGTCAGTGTGAGCAAATGAGGTGCACATGAGCCAGGGAGAAGGCTCTTCTGGAAAAAGGACACTGTAATTCTTAAGGGTGGGGAAACTTTTTTTCAAACAGAAGTAATTTAAGTGAACATATTTCTGAAAGCAAAAGAGAATGGGAAAGCTGATTTGATCGGCCCAGAACTACACATCTGATGAGTGACAGACATGTTAGAACAGTGGGAGTGGTGGAGTGGTATATGAGGGTTGGTTTATAAAATAATTGAGTCCATGTGAGTACCTGGGGTCTCCTAATTAAGCACCTGCCTCTTGTCACTCAGCCCCTGCTAAGGCACTTTCTGGGATTTGGTGCTAATGGCTTTGCTAAGCCATCCTTTCCAATCTCAAGACAGTTCAGTAGTTGGCATGATTTTAAGATTTGGACCTAAACTTTACCTTTACTAATTTGTGCACAACAATTATCTTCCTGGTTTGGGGCCCTCTATGGGGTAAAAGTGACACTTTGCACTCAGGAGTTTGGAGTTTGGGGCTGTGTTGTGACAGTGCAGCCCTGTGATCTGGAGCAAGTTCCTGTTGTCTTGTCAACTACATCAGCCTCAGCTCCCACACTTGCCGCCTTGGACAAAGGTTGTGAGCTTGCTGTGCCTCCATATCTAGGTTATAAAGGAGGGATACTTGTATTAAAGCGTCTTCCAAGAATTAAGTGGTGATAGACGTAGTGTGAAACACTTAGAAAATCTTTTATCATAAGAATGAGCCATTTAAAGAACATGCCACTCATATGTTTTCAATAACCGATCCCATAAGTAAGCAAATTAGTGTCCTATCAATTGATTTGTTATAAGAACTCCTGAAAAGTGGATAAAAATAACAAATTTGGACATTCATCTTTTTTTATATAACTCAAACATGGTAAGTTATAACCAACAAGAAATTAGTAGATTTCTGCATCCTCCCACATTAATCCATGTTGCATATCTGGGCCAAATGAAGTAGTCCATTAGATGGGAATTTACAGTTATCCACTCAGACTTTTCAGGCCTTGAAACATATGAAAACACTTACAAAGATTCCCTCTCAGCCTTCTATGGTCCCACTGAAGAAGCATCCTGTTTTCTTTAACCTGTAATTATAGACTATGCCAAATAACCTGTCTGTGTTTTCTTGATATGAATTTGTTCCAAGTTTTCTTTTATTTATTTATTTATTTATTTATTTATTTATTTATTTATTTATTTATTTATTATAAAGATGCGGGGTACAATTCAGGGTTAGGTACACAAACATTGATCATGCAGTTACCCTTGTTGATGAGGTATGCCCCTCCCTCCCCTAGAAGTTTTCCCCAACTGCTAGTCCCACCCCCCCTTCCCCTGACAGTTTTCCACTACTGCCAATCGCTTTCTTATAGCATTATAATTGTTCAAGCTCACCTTATGAGTGAGAGCATATGGAACTCAGTCCTTTGTTTCTGTGATAAATCACTGAGTATGATTGACTCCAAATCCATCCAATTTGCTGCAAAGTCCATATATTTGTCCTTCTTTATGGCTGCATAATATTCCATTGTGTATATGTACCACATTTTTTTATCCAGTCCAGCTTCTGTGGGCAACACGGTTGGTTCCATGTTTTTGCTATTGTGAATAGAGCTGCAACAAGCATACGTGTACAGGTATCTTTTTTGCAAAATGATTTTAGTTCCTCCGGGTATATTCCCAATAGGGGAATTGCTGGGTCATATGGAAGGTCAATTTCTAGTTCCTTCAGAATCGCCACACTGTCTTCCAAAGAGGTTGTATTAGTCTACATTCCCACCAGCAGTGTAGACGTGTTTCTCTTTCTCCACATCCTCGCCAGCATCTGTTGTTTGTTTTATTAGTGATGGCCATTCTTACAGGGGTTAGGTGATATCTCAGTGTGGTTTTGATTTGCGTTTCTCTAATGATGAGTGAGGCTGAGCACTTTTTCATGTGTCTGTTGGCCGCCCATATATCCTTTTTTGAGAAGTGTCTATTCATGTCTTTTGCCCACTTTTTAAAGGGGCTGTTTGTTTTTTTCCTTTTGGTATATTTGAGTTACTTGTAGATCCTAGATGTTAGGCCTTTGTCAGATATACAGATGGCAAATATTTTTTCTCATTCTGTGGGCTGTCTCCCTGCTTTGTTGATGATTTCTTTGGCTTTGCAGAAGCTTGTTAGTTTAATGAGGTCCCACTTGTCTATCTTATCTCTTATGGCCTGGGCACTTCAGGTTTTGGTCAGGAATCGGTTGCAAGTTCCAACTTCCATAAGAGTGTTTCCTGCATTTTCTAAGGTTCTTACAGTTTGAGGTTTTACATTTAGGTCTTTGCTCCATTTAGAGTTAATTTTGGTGTATGTTGATAGGTAGGGGTCCTGTTTCATTCTTCTGCATGTGTTCAGCCAATTTTCCCAGCACCATTTACTGAATAGGTTCTCCTCTCCCCAGTGGTGGTTATTGGGGGCTTTGTCAAAGATGAATTGACTGAGGAATTGAGGCTTTGCTTCCGAAATCTCTATCCTGTTCCATTGGTCTATGTGCCTGTTCTAGTATCAATACCAGGCTGTTTTGATTACTGTAGCCTTATAATAAAGTTTGAAGCCTGAAAGTGCGATACCTCCTGCTTTGTTTCTTTTGCTAAGGATTGTTTTGGCTATTTGTGGTTATTTATGTTTCCATATAAATTTCTGTTTTGTCATTTCCATGTCTGAGAAGAATGATGTTGGTAACTTAAATGGGTATTGCATTGAATCTGTGGATTGCCTTTGATAGGATGGACATCTTAACAATGTTGATTCTTTCTATCCATGAGCATCAGATATTTTTCCATTTGTTTGCATCCTGGATTTCTTTGAGCAGTGTTTTGTAGTTCTCATTGTAAACGTCTTTCACTTCTCTGGTTAGGAAGATGCCAAGGTATTTCATTTTTTTGGTGGCTATTGTGAATGGGATTGTGCTTTTTATTTGGATCTCTGCCTGTTTGTTGTTGGTGTAGAGAAATGCAACTGTCTTTTGCACATTTATTTTGTACCCTGAGTCCTTCCCAAAGTCCTTTATCAGTGCAAGCAGGGTTTTAACAGATTATCTTGGATTTTCAAGGTATAGGATCATATCATCAGCAAAGAAGGATAACTTGACTTTCTCTTTTCCTATTTGGATACCCCTGATTTCCTTCTCTTGTCTAATTGCCTGAGCTAGGAATTCCAACACAATATTGAACAAGAGGGGTGAGAGTGGACAACCTTGTCTTGTTCCAGTTTTCAGGGGAAATGATTCTAGTTTCTTACCATTTAGCAATATGCTAACTGTGTGTTTGTCATAGATGGCACTTACTATTTTGAGGTATGTTCCTTCTATACCTAGATGTTTGAGGGTTTTTATCAAGAAGGGATGCTGGATTTTATCAAAAGTTTTTTCTGCATCTAATGAAATAATCATGTGGTTCTTGCTTTTACATCTGTTGATGTATTTAATGACATTTATGGTTTTGCAAATGTTGAACCAGTCCTGCATCCTGGGGTGAAGCCTGCTTGGTCATGGTGGATGATATTTGAGATGTGTTTTTGGATCCGATTTGCTAGAATCTTGTTGAGGATTTTTGCATCTATGTTCATAAGGGATATTGGCCTGTAGTTCTCTTTCTTTGTTGTATCTTCACCCGGTTTGGGTATCAGTGTAATGTTAGCTTCATTAAATGATTTGGGAGAATTCCATCTTTCTCAATTGCCTGTAATGCTTTCAGTAGGATTGGTATCAGCTCCTCCTTGTAGATTTTCTAGAATTCTGCTGGAAAGCCATCCAGTCCAGGGCTTTTTGTTGTTGTTTTTTTTTTTTTGGTAGGTATTTTTGTATGACAGAGTCAATTTCCTGGGTTGTTATGGGCCTATTTAGTGTCTCAATGTCTTCTTGTTTTAACCTGGGGAGGTTGTGTGATGTCAGAAAGTCCTCCATTTCATCTAGGTTTTCAAGTTTGTTTCCATATAGGTGTACATAGCAATCTCTGATAATCTTTTGTATTTCTTCGGGGTCAATTGTGATGTGATCTTTTGTATTTCTGATTGTGTTTATTTGGGCTTTTTCTCTCTTTTTCTTGGTCATTCTGGCTAGGGGCCCATCAATCTTGTTAATTCTTTCAAAGAACCAACTTTTTGTTTTGTTGATGTTTCTATGATATTTTTGTCCTCTGTGTCCCGTATTTGGGTTCTTATTTTTGTGATTTGGATTCTTCTGCTAAAGTTGGGATTTTGGTGGTCTTCTCTTTCTAGCTCCTTTAGGTGATTTGTTAGGCTCTCCACTTGTGATCTTTCAATTTTCTTGATGTGTGCTCATAGAGATATGAATTCCTCCTTAAAACTGATTTCATGGCATCCCAGAGGTTTTGATCAGATGTTTCTTCATTTTTATTTGTTTCCAGGAATCTTTCAATTTCTTCTTTGATTTCAGTGTTGACCCAGTCGTTGTTCAGCATCACGCTGTTTAGTGTCCATGTCTTTGTGTGCTTTGGGGAAATGTTGTTGATTTTAATGTTTATTTTTATTCCACTGTGGTCTGAGAATGTGCATGGCAAGATTTCAAAGTTGTGGAATTTGTTTATGCTTGATTTATGGCTAAGAATGTGATCAGTCTTGGAGTATGTTCCATGTGGTGATAAGTGGAATGTATACTCTGTGGTTGTTGTGTGGAATAATCTGTAAGTATCAAATAAGTCCATTTGGTCAAGTGTCAAGCTTAGGTTCTGGTTCTCCTTGTTGATTTTTTGCCTCAGTGATCTATCTAGGGCTGTCAATGGGGTATTCAAGTCCCCTGCTATAATAGTATTAGAGTCAATATCTTTTTTTGTTTATTTAGTAGTTGCTTTATAACTGCTGGTTCAAGACCCACCTGGGCAACTTGGCGAGACCTCATCTCTACAATAAATCAAAAAATGAGCCAGGCGTGGTAGTGCACACCTGTAGTTCCAGCTACTTGGAAGGCTGAGGCGGAAGGATCGCCGGAGCCCAGCAGGTTGAGGGTGCAGTGGCCAGGATGACAGAGTGAGACTCCAACTCAAAAAAAACAAAACCAAAAACAAACAAACAAAAAATGCTGGTGCTTCTGTGTTGGGTGCATATATGTTTAGGATGGATATTTCTTGTCGATGGATTGCGCCTTTTATCATTATGTAGTGTCCTTTTGCATCTTAAAAAAAATTTTTTTTTTTTTGAGTTGGAATCTCACCTGTTGCCCAGACTGGAGATGTAGAGATGAGTCTTGTTGCCCAGGCAGGTCTCAAACCCACAGGCTCAGGCAATCCACTCACCTCAGCCTCCCAAAGGCGCGGGATTACAGGCTGAGCCACTGAGCCCGGCTCTTTTTAAATTTTTGATAGCTTAAAGGTTGTTTTGTCTGATATTAAGATTGCAACTCCTGCCTTCTTTTGTGATCCATTTGCCTGGAAACTCATTTTCCATCCTTTAACTTTGAGTCTGTGTGTGTCCCTTGTAGTGAGATGAGTTTCCTGGAAGCAGCAAATAATGGGGTCATGATTTCTTATCCAGTCCACCATTCTGTGTCTTTTCAGTGGTGCGTGCAGTCCATTCACATTCAGGCTAATTATTGAAATGTGGGGTTTTTTTCCCTGTCATGAGCTTCTTATAGAGTTGTTGTTGCTCCTGTTTGTTTGTTATCTTTCTTTTGGCTTTTGGGTAGGTTCATGTGTATTTTCTGTCTTTTTCCTGTACTCTTATGAAGAACATTGTCGTTCTTTTCTCCTTTTCTTCTGTGTTTAATACTTTCTCAAGTATTATTTCTTAAGTAATATTTCTTAAGTATTTCTTAAGAAACCTTGTAGAGGTGATCTGGAGGTAGCATAAGTTCTTAGAGATCGAATGTCTGGGAAATATCTTAATTCTCCCTCATTGATGAAGCTTAACTTGGCTGGGTAGGTTATTCTTGGTAGAAATTGTTTATCTTTGAGAACTTTGAAGATTGGGCTTCAAGTTCTCCTAGCCTAAAGGGTTTCTGTAGATAAATCTGCTGCTATTCTAATTGGTCTTCCCTGGTAGGGAGTCTGACCTTTTTCCCTTGCTGCCTCTAGGATTTTTTCTTTTATATGTACTTTGTTTAGGCAAATTATTAGGTGCCTGGGAGTTGGTCTTCTCATTTATTGTCTTGCAGAGGTTCTTTGAATCTTTTGTGTTTGAATTTTTGCATCACTGATGACATGAGGGAAGTTTTCTTAAATAATTTCATGGAATGTTTGTTCCAGGCTGGTCTCTGTCTCTCTTTCTGCCTCAGGAAGTCCAATTACTCTTAGGTTCGGTTTCTTGAAGTAATCGTTCATCTCTTGAAGGTTTTGTTCTGTCTTCTTAAGCTTCTTTTCTATGTTTTTGACAGTTTATGTTAGTTCTTTATTTTGGTTTTAGAGCTCTGAGATTCTTTCTTCTGCTTGGCTAATTCTGCTTTCCATGCTTATTAGTTTATTGTTTATTTCAATCACGGTATTCTGTACTGCTGTTATTTCAGTTATCAGCTCCTTCCTATTTTTCTCTTTTCTCTCCTCAATTCTTTTTAGTCTCTCTATTAATGTCTTCATGTCTGGGTTTGTTGTATGTGACCAGTCATTCTGGGGGCTCTTCATTGTTTGTGTTCTGAAGTCTGTTTTCTCAGTATCTGACCTCCCAGGGGTCTGTATGAGACCTGTATTCTTTTAGTTTTCCTTCATTTGTGTAGATTTTCCTTCCCCCCCCACCGCCATCTTCTTTAATTCTGTTGTTCAGGGGTGGAGGAGTTGCTTTTACTTCTGTTTGTTCTATCTCCTATTCTTCCTTATGTGTATACTCCGGCTTTTTTCAATTCTGAAGCTGGACTATAGGTTGGGGGTGATCCTTTTTGCAGTTTTGAGATTTAATTGAGTGGGGAGCTGTGATTCAAAATCTATCTGCTGATCCCAGTATCCACCAACAGGTGTATAGATAATCTGGAACCTACTTACCATTGCCTTGTAATCTGTCCATGCAGATTTATAGGCTTACTCCCTGAAAGCAAAATGAGGTAAGAAAAAGGAAAAGAATGGAACAGGGAATGAGAGGAGGAATGTGGAGGAGAGAAGAGTAAGAGGGAAAACAGACAAATGTACTAACAAATGAAAAGAGACACAAAGACAGATATGAGTAAAAAAAATACAAAAAACCTAAAACATACAATCATACAGATATACAAGCTAACCAACCTCCTTATTGGTATACTATTCCCCTATATAAACATGAAGTCTAAAGATAAAAAAATAAAATAAAATAGAATAAAGTCAGTACACTAACAGAACCAAAGCAAGTATGAAAAGTTATTGACAACAGTAAGAAGAGAAAGAAAAGGGGAAAAAATGGGTAAGACAAACAGACAAAGAATAAAAAAAATTAAAACAAGGAACCAAGCACACGTTGAGACTTTTCCTTTAAGTCCTGTGTCCTTTCAGCTCTGATTTCTAGCTCTCATTGGAGGCTGGTGGAGTTGCTCACATTAGGGTCCATTGTTGTGGCCTGCTATGGAGGGTGGATCAGATCTGGGCTGCCTGTCAAATCTGCCATTCAGATCTGGCCTGTCTATCTAGTATGGGGGAGGGCTTCTGTCCCTCCCGTTTTGATGTCATTACCTTGGATCCCAAGCTGGGGCATGGGCCGAGCTGGGTGGAGCTGTTCTCATGGCTCCAGCTGATCTCTTTTTCCGCTGTAGCCTGGCAAGTTAGGATAGGTAGAATGCGGGACTGCTGGGCAATGCAGGCCATCCTAGCACTCCTCAGGCTGGGCTGGGCAGGAGCTGAGGGCTGCTCAGGGTGGGAGGGAGCAGACAACGGTGGCAGCGGTGACAGCCACTGCTTCAGCAGTGCAGTTGTTGGGAGAAGCTCCTCAAGCCGGACACTGGGTGAGGGGTGGGGTGTGGCTGTGGCAGTGGCAGTGGCGGTGGCGGCTTCAGTAGTGCAGTACTTGGGGGGGGCTTTACGGCCCAGGAGCCATGAGTCACCTCAGGTGGGAACAGTGGTGACAGTGGTGGCATTGGCAGTGGCCGTGGCTGAGACAGCAGCCGAGCCACGTGTGAAGAGCAGGCTGGCAGCAGTGAGAACCACAGCCCCCGGGGGAGAGCGAGAGTCTTTATGAGTGTTCTCTTTCATGGAGGTTCTCACAGACCAAACTGCCATCTTGCTGGAAGTCTGCCTGAATTTTTATTTATTGTAGAGATGAGGTCTCACCAAGCTGCCCAGGCTGGTCTTGAACCCATGGGCTCAAGCAATTCACTCACCTCAGCCTCCCAAAGGCGCAGGATTACAGGCTGAGCCACTGAGCCCGGCCACATTCCTACTTTTACCTATGTGTTCTCATGAATTTAAATTGTGGAATTTCCTACTACTTTACATTAACTGATAAATGCTTAAAGAAGTATATTAAGCCGGCTCAGTGGCTCAGCCTGTAATCCCACGCCTTGGGAGGCTGAGGTGAGTGGATTGCCTCAGCCCGCGGGTTCGAGACCTGCCTGGGCAGCTTGGTGAGACCTCATCTCTACAGTAAAAAATCAAAAAATTAGCCGGGTGTGGTAGCGCGCGCCTATAGTTCCAGCTACTCGGAAGGCTGAGGCGGAAGGATCGCCGGAGCCCAGCAGGTCAAGGCTGCGGTGGCCGGGAGCGGCCACTGCACTCCAGTCTGGGCAACAGAGTGAGACTCCAACTCAAAAAAAAAAAAAAAAAGAAGTATGTTAAACCTCAGATATTATTTTAAGTTCAAATATTGATATCAAAACCAGAATGTATAATACTCTTGTTTCCTGGGTTCTAGAAAGCCTACTTAACAGTATTCCAATGTTATATTTCTTAGCTTAGCTTATTTTCCAATAAGAGTTTTCTCCTGGTTGCAGTTTTCTCATGAGCCTGTGATGGTCTTAAATGATCAAAACAAAGCACAACAGGACAAAACACAGCCACATAAAATGTTCTTTACAGGTGTTTATATATGATACCTTGAAAGAATAGATGCTTCCTGGCCACTTTCACATTCTTGATAACATTGTAATAAGCAAAATTCATGAATTAGTGTAAGGTTGGAGTACTGAGGTTTATTTACTTATTTGAATTACAGCCCATTGTGTGTGGATCAGTGTTATTTGAGAAGTATCTACAACTCTCAAATCACCAAAAATTATAAGCTGATTTTTTTCCCCTTCATCAGTTACATTCACTGAAAATAGATTGTCTTCTATTACTAATAAAAAATCTGAGAACACTCAGTATAATTTTGTAGTTTTTTTCAGATGAAATTCAGTTTTCTCTTTCCTTCTTTCTTCTTATACCCATTTTATATATTGTCAGGATATCTTGTTGGAGGTCTTTTTCAGCATACCCACGTGGTTCCAAATATTAACTACCATGATAAATCGTGTGAATTTATCTTTCCTCTCTCTCTCTGAATCTGAATATGCATTTCAACAGAGAAGAGAGAAATCATGGTCACCACAGGAAGAAGGTAGAGGTAATAGGGAGATGTGAATCAAAGGTTACAAATTAACAATTCTGTAAGACATTTTTCTTAAAGGACAAGCCCATAACTTTATTTTTTCTGGGCTCTTCTCATGAGTTTCATGCTTTAGATTTTTACATGATATTTTAGCAACATGTGTTTTATGAAAGAATTTATCAGTTGGTGTGTTTATGGATAATCACTGCATGCTGTAACTTATGTGTATATATTTTTACAAATTCAGGATTGTTTCTTTAGAGAAATGCATATTCAGCCTCAAAGAGAGGAAAGATATATACGGTCATAGGACACTGAGTGATTTTGGACACTTAACAAAAGTGCCCCATATGCATCCTTTATTAATATACTTTTCAAGAAATTTAGGGGGGACAACACGATGTTTTGATAGAAATACACATAATGAACTAATTACTAAAGGTAAGTATCATCTCACATAGTTCCCCTTTTCTTTGACAAAAGTACGTGAAGTCTGCTTTCTTAGAAAATTTTCAGTTACAATATGGTATCACACAGTACAGTCCTCATGCTATACTTCAGATTTCTAAATTTATTCATTTTACAGAATTGTTAATTTGTAACCTTTGATTCACATCTCCCTATTACCTCTACCTTCTTCCTGTGGTGACCACGATTTCTCTGTTTTATGTATTCAACTTTGTTTTCTTTTTAAGATTTCTTCATTTTTCCTTGTTTATATCATTATACCTTGTTTATATCATTCAAAATAATGTCAAAATATATCATTATACCTTGTTTATATCATTATGCCTTGTTTATATCATTCAAAATAATGTCTTCTGGTTTTATGTTGTCACAAATGGCAGCCTCTCCTTTTTTAGTTTGAATAATATTCATTTGTATGTTTGTATGTATAAGTGTTTCGCAAATTCTTTAGCTAGTTCTCGTTTCAACAGATAAGATTGCTTCCACGTCTTGTCTATGCTGTGACAGTTATGGAAGTACATTTATTTTTACAAAATGATGATTTCATTTCTTCTGGATTTTTCCCCAGAAGAAAGATGGCTAGGTGACATGGTACTTATATTTTTAATTTCCTTAGGAACCTCCAGACAGTTTGCCACAATGGCTGTACCAATCTAAGTTCTCACCATCAGTATGCAAAGGTTCTCTATTCTCAACACCCTTGTCAACACTTATCTTTCAACTTTCCAAAAATAAGCATCTTACTTGATGTAAGTTGACATCTCGTTGTGGTTTTGATCAAAATTTCCCTGATGATTAATGATATTGATTAGCTTTTCTTTTACCTATAGGCTGGGCCAGGCATCGTGGCTCAGCCTATCATCCAAGCATTTTGGGAGGTCAAGGTGAGAGGATTGCCTGAGCCCAGAGGTTTGAGACCAGCCTGGGAAACTTGGTGAGACCTCGTCTCTCTAATAAATCACAAAAACTAGCTGGGCATGGTGGTGAGGTTTATAATTCCAGCTACTTGGAAGGCTTAGGCAGAAGGATTGCCTAAGCCCAGCAGGTCGAGGTGCAGTGGCCATGAGAGTGCCACTGCACTCTTACCTGGGTGACAGTGAGACTCCAACTTAAAAAAAAAATACCTCCAAGTAATTGTAATGTGCAACAGAGTTGTGAATCACTGACAACATGGCCTCTGAGGTGGCTTCTAGCTTTGACAAGTTTGGAATCCACATCTATGCTTGCAAAGCCCATTCCTAATTGGGATACAGTCCTCTGTGTCAGATTAACCTCCATCTTTGCTTATAAAGGAAAGCTTAGTGCCCAAGGTGAGCTGTGTAGAGTCAGACTTCCTGAGTTCAGACTCTGGCTTTCCACTTATTAATGTGCGTGTCTTCCCCTGGTTACTCAGTTTGCGCATTTCTAAAGTAAGAGTAATGACAGCACTATTGCACAGGGTTGCTTTGAATCTTAAATGAGATAGTATACATAAAGAGCTTCATCTAGTTCCTGCCTGCCACATGATCTAGTTTTAATAAGCTATAGACACAGATATTAATATTGTTGTGTGATGAAAACTGTTTTCATACAGTTGCCTCTAATAGTTCTGTGAGATGAGAAGTTATATTTATGACATCCTATGACTAGACTAGCTGGGGGAACCCCAGAGGCCAGTAACCCAGTGGAGGACCCCATCCCAGAGCAGAAGAGGCCTCTAGGCATAGCAGGGTCAGAGCAGACCCCTGGGACTCAGTCCATAATTTTGTCCTTCTTCCTGAAACACTCGACCCTGGCTAGGCCAGGCCAAATGACAGACTCTCTGTAGAGATGCTCCCTCTATTGGGTTCTAGGTGGCTGGTGGAGTGGCCATCATGTTTCTGGTGATCTGTACGTTCACAACTGGCCCAAGGAGAGCTAAATAAAGTGTCAGTTCTTTCGGAGTGGCCCCTCTCCCAAAGCAACCCTGCTTCACATTCACTCTGGGTAAATATTACACGTCCATCATGCCCATGGCTCATAAATGGAGGGAAACTTGCCCACACGTACATACTCCACATCCACATCCACTTTCCACACACAAACACACATACATACACACTCCCCCTACAAGCACACACTGGCACTCACTCCCTGCACACACACACACACACACACACACACACACACACACACACTCCCATACTCCCACACATTCATTAGGAACAAAGTATATAGATAGAACATGTTTGAGTTCCAACAAAGAAAATCTGAAATATATCATCTTTCCTCCTTGCACACTAGGGGAAGAGAATTTCAAGTGGAGTTGAATGTGGGTTCCCCAGGGGAAATGGTTTATTATGAGTGAAACTGAAGCTCAACTTCAAGACATACTTATTAAGTGAAATAGAAACTAACTAAATAAAAAGGCACACCTGATTATCTTATCCTCTCCACGATGACCACGTGAGCTCTGAGTATTGAAGGCAAAACCACCAGCCCTTCTGAGAACCAGCCTCAGGGCAGAGGGTCTGGGGGACAGCGATGCCTGCAGGGTAGGACAAGAACAGCAGGCTAGGGGTTCAGCGCCGGCCACTGAAAGAGAACAGTGGGGGAAACTGAGGACCAGCAAAGGACAACGGGAGGGGAAGAGGAGAGAGAGAGAAGAGGGAAAGAGATTCTGACAAATACCAGAAGAGAGAGCACATGCGCAAAAGAAAACACCCAGGGGCAAATAGCAAAGAGGGAGAGAACTGTCCATTTCAGAGAACACTGTATATCTACTCTGCATTGATTCTGCATTGATTCTGCTGACCTAAATAGGGCGCTCACCGAAGCCACGGTGGAGAATCAGTCACCAGTCAAAGCCTGCTTGAGGCGAAAATGCAGCACAAGGGCTCAGCTTTGACATTACCTCTGCTCATCCATGAGCAGCTCTAGGCAGGCAGGGGTGAGAGACAACAGTCCATTTAAGGATGATTAACCATGGAGGGCCTTTTGGCCTTGTTTTGCTCCCAGATACCCTCTTTTCAAAACTGAAACTATGTGAGAAATGCTCCTGAATTGGTTCTGCTCTCCCTCATTTGGGCCCCTAATTTGGCCCCTTTTGTCCTTCAGAAAAATCCCAAAGTCCACAGCAGGCTTACCAGGCTCCTTGTGATGTGGCTTCAGCTCCCCCCTTGGCTCTAACCACTCTCCCCTCCTCCCAGCACAGACGTGGGCTGCCTTTCCTGTCTCTAAAGGGGCCACATTCCTGTTCTCACACTTATCATCATTGTTCAGAAGGCTTCACCACCTAGTTAATCCTATTCAGCTCTCAGCTCATGCAAAGCTTCCTTTCAGAATTCCCCTGGGGTTCTTAGGGGTAGGGGCCTCTCTTGGGCCCTGACAGGGCCCTGGTACTTGCTCCAACTCTCTCCCTAAGTTACAATAAACTAGTTACTTTTCCTGTCACCCTCCAGCATATTACTTCTTTAGGGACAG
The DNA here is from genome assembly GCA_027257055.1 of Cephalopachus bancanus. NCBI lineage: Eukaryota > Metazoa > Chordata > Mammalia > Primates > Tarsiidae > Cephalopachus > Cephalopachus bancanus. The sequence continues at coordinate 18,706 of JAPVLO010002072.1, forward strand.
GGTGTGCTTCAGCTCCCTTTCTGCCATGCTGCAAGCTTTCTGCATTGCTGTGAGCCAGGCCAGTGCTCACAGACATGTTCCCATGTAAGTAACTATCACCTGTGGGGCTAAACCTGCTCGATCTCATGAAACTTTTTAGCGTAGAAAACTCACTTGTCATGGGAGCTCCAGACGAAGGCCAAAGCATTTACTGACTACATCACTACCAGACCCAAATAGGCCATACGTAGCCCTGTCTGCAGAGGAAAAGAAATGATGCCACTGCCATGTCTCAGTATGTGGCAGTGAAGGACAAAAACCTTATAATGAAATGGGAGAATTGAGAGTAAGACTGCACTGACTCGGTCAGGTGAGCAGCTCCTGGTGGGGCTGTTTGTTAGTTTTCATTTGAACAACAGTACAGCAACAGGCTCAGGGAGATGAAAGCTGTATCATAATTAGAAACGTGGAACACACCCACTCACCTTATTTGACACAGTTCCTACTAACAAGCATGAAGGCTATTTAGGATTTGACCTAAGAAATGGTCCTGATTGGCCTTCAGCTGCTTTTGGCCCTTAGTTCAGCTAGGCCCAGACCTGGGATTCCCGGTCCCACCCACACAAGCCTCCCCCCACCCACACCTGAACCTGGGCACTTTGGGTCCAGTAAGTCTAGGAAAAGGTCACCCTTCTGCTCCTTCTCCTCCCCCTCCTCCTTCTCCTTCTTCTAGAAAGTTCATCTGGAGATTCTGAGGAAGGCAGCGGGAATAAGTGGTCTGACAGGCATCTTGTGTTACCTCAGGTGCTGGTATTCTCTGAACTCATTTTCCTTCCTGCTTCTGAGTATCTTCTCTGTCTACAGGCCCTCCTGGTCCTTCACCCTGTCTATCCTACCTCATTTCAGGCTTTTCCCTTGTTCACACAAACTTCATGGCCTCTTGGTGATGTGATTTTGTTTCAATAATACAAAGGCCATATTCTCAGAATTCCAAACAGAAACAAAATCGGGTACAATTTTTTTTTCATTATTTGTAAATGTGTAAGTCTGAAACTTTTACAAAGGTATAAACATTCCATTCCCTTGACTTTCAACTTCAGCAAGCCACACATAAGAGTACATGTCTCCTTGAAATAGGATTGTCCAGAAATACTGGGAGCATTTGGCTGCTAGACCCCGTCCGCTCTTCCTGTATGCATGCTGTACATGCCCTCAGTGAAATCTGCATCCTGTGGGGTGGCAGAAATCCAGCCCTCTCCCACCTCTCAGGCTGTGAGTGCACCGCCAGTATTCCTGCTTCTGTGCATGCACAGAGTGACTCACCCTTGGTCTCTCGAGTTCTTCTCACTATATTAGTTGTTCCTGCAGCGAGGTCCATTAGTTCCCTTCTTTACCTTGCTAAGAAAAGCCATGCTGCAAACTCAGTTTAATGTCACCCCATCAGAGACTAGATGATCAAATCACTTTGAAAGAAATAACAGATAGAGCAGTTCATGCTCTCACATCTGAGCAAAGAAACAGCAGCAGCTGGGGGGAAAAAATGATCAAGTCCACTTAATGACAGGCCTTTGTTTTCACAACAAATACTTATTGAGGACCTACTATGTGCCAGACCCTATGCTGGACGCTTGGAAGCAAGAGTGAACACAGTAGGCCAAGTCCCACCCTCATGGCAAATGTGTTTTAGTGAGGGCGACACAGACTACAACCCTCAAATGCATCAATATACATTAGGTCAATCGGTGAGCTATGCGATAGAGAAAAGCAAAGCAAGAAAGGTGACTGGGCATAATGAAAGGCACGGGAAACAGTCAGAAGGGCATCTCCCGAGATGGCGCTAAACACTATATGGAACCAAACAAAGACAACAAAGGCCCTATGCTCCTGCTTTTCCCGCGCGCGTGGAACTTAAACCTATGCACAAATATTATCTCCCTATAGGAATACTACCTCACAGCCCCCTCCAATAAAGACCCTAGTACGGCACCTAGTATGGCCGCCCCCTCCCAAACCGATAAATACAGACCTCTCTCGCTGTCGCTCTCTCACTGCCCCTTCCCTACCAGGCGGTTACAGACCCTCTTCCCTCTCTCTGTAGCCGCTGCTCTAATAAATCTCTTGGCCTCAAAGGGTGTTGAGTCTCGCTGGCGCCACCGTCTTTCAATAGTGAGGTGGGTTGAGGAGCTCTATTTTATACAGATGATGAGGGACGTTTGTCCTCTAACATGACTTCGAGCCCACAGAGGGAGCTCTAAGGCTGAAGTGGGAGCCCCCTTGGTGCATTCCCAGATCCAAGAAGTAGAGGAGGCAGGGTAAGGGAGAGACAGTGTGTGCAGAGGGAGGCCAGAGAGATGCCAGAGCTGGACCGGGACCATGGAACGCCTTTCAGGTCACAGTAAGGACCCTGTGTTCAACTGTGAGTGAGCCAGGAAGCAGCTAGAGATTAGATCAGAAGAAGGATAAAGCCTGTAAAGACACGCCCTGACTGAGTATGGAGGACAGATGACAGGAAACAGGAGTGAAAAGGAAGACTAGGTAGGTAGACAGACGGAGGATACTCCAACTAAAGACGGCAGCTGCCTGGGTCAGGACAGTAGAGCTCCACATGAGGAAAAGAGGCAAGACTTGGGATAAATTCCAGAATTCAGCAAATCCAACAGGACATGCTCAAGACTAACTAAGAGCATGGGAAAAGGAAAAGAGGAAATGAACTCTGGGGCTTTTCACTTGAGCTAGTAGAATAATGGAGTTGCCACGTACCGCATAGGAAGACTCCAGGAGGAGAAGGTTTGGGGTTGGGGTGAGAGGACAGTCAGAAAAGAAGGCTAGAATTCAGGAGATCTGTTTTGTACATTTTGAGTTTAAGATGTCTATGTAACAAATAGTGGAGATAAAGCCCACATAGTAGGCCTCTCTCCCAGTTAACAAGAAAACATTAAGCAATTTTATCTTCAACTCTGATCCCACATCCCCAAACCAAGTCTCACAACCCCTTGCTAGGCAACAACATCATTGATCAGTCTCCGCTCTTTGTTTTTTGTTTGTTTGTTTGTTTTTGAGTTGGAGTCTCACTCTGTCACCCAGACTGGAGTGCAGTGGTTGCTCCCGGCCACCGCAGCCTCGACCTGCTGGGCTCCAGCGATCCTTCCGCCTACCCTTCCAAGTAGCCGGAATTACAGGCATGCGCTACCACGCCCGGCTGATTTTTTGATTTATTGTAGAGATGAGATCTCACTGCCCAGGTGGATCTCGAACCCATGGGCTCAGGCAATCCACTCACCTCAGCCTCCCAAAGGCGTGGGATTACAGGCTGAGCCACCGAGCCCGGCTTGTTTGATGATTTTTTAAAAAACCTTTACAGATCTGTTCATTATCCAACAAATAGTCCCTGAGTCCCTATTAAGTTCCAAGCACTGGGAACAGAATGCACAAGCAGACATGCCCCTTGCCCTCAGGAAAACATAGGTAGCCAACTAATCACACAAACAAATGCCAAACTGTAACAGTGGCAAGGACCATAAGAAGGAAGGGTGGCTCTAATCCTTGGGGGAGGTGGGAGTGGTCACCTCAGGCAAGTCTGGGAAAGCATCCAAATGGGAACAGCATCTGAGTCCATGTTTGAAGGAGACATTGGATTAACTGGGTGAAAAGTGGAAGAGAATTTCAGGCAGAAGGGAGGAAGTGTATAAAGGGTCTGTGACCAGAAAGAACAAGGAAAGTAAAATGAACTAAAATGAAAACAGTGAGTCAGGGGCATGACATGAACCAGGGGTGGAGGACCCCAGGATCCAAACCTCTAGGATTAGCAATTACTTCATGAGGATCTGCCTCTGTTGGGCTAAGGAGAAGTCCTTGAGCAAACATCAGATTCAGGGTTGAAAGATCACTTGGAGCCGGGCTCGGTAGGTCAGCCTGGAATCCTGCGCCTTGGGAGGCTAAGGTGAGTGGATTGCCTGAGCTCGCGGGTTCGAGACCCGCCTGGGCAACTTGGCGAGACCTCATCTCTACAATATATCCAAAAATTACTCTTATTGTCAGCCCATCTGCAAAGACTCATGGCTTCCAGGGATTAGGATCTGTTATCTTTGAGTGGCCATTATTCAGCCCACTACAACGGGCGAGGTAGCGCGCACCTGTAGTTCCAGCTACTCAGAAGGCTGAGGTGGAAGGATCGCCGGAGCCCAGCAGGTCGAGGCTGCGGTGGCCGGAAACGGCCACTGCCCTCCAGCCTGGGCGATGGAGTGAGACTCCAACTCAAAAAAAAAAAAAAAAAAAAAGAAAGATCACTTGGGCCGTGAGTGCAGAAAGAGGGATGAAGAGGTATGGGCAGACCAGTTATTTCATTTTTATTCAACATTTGGGAGCTAACATACCACATTATTGAATTTCCAAATACTTCAATGTACTTGGCCTTCCAGAGCAGTGAAACCCTGTGTGCAGGCTGAGAGGCCCCTCTCTGTCCAAGGATTTCCATGGTGGCTCTGTGCTAGTAGCCCCTTTTCTACACCTTCATTGCTGCCCCAGCCCCATCACGCATTCTGATCATGGGTACCATTCTCAACCATCTTTGTATCCTCTATTTCAGTATTTGACGCATGGCAGTCAATGTACGTGTTAAAGCAAAAAATCTTCATCATCAAAATATCTGATCTTCTTTTCCAGTCTGGTCTGGTCCTCAGAATCCCCCTCTGTGAAGTCCAGGTTTTAGGATGATAAGCCCACCACAGAACATGCCCCAACAACTGTGAGAACAAAGAAACTGGAGGCAAGAGACCTGAGGAACAGCACCAGGTCAGAAGGCCAAATTACCAGGAACACTAGCATTCAGAGAAGGGGCTGAGGTTGAGGGAAACAGGAGGCAGACAAGTCCTTGAGAACAGGACCCATATCGGTGGCAGAAGGTGCTTGCATTTCTCGTACAAAGGACAGGGTCTATTTAAAGGAGCCAGAAGCCGGGCTCGGTGGCTCAGCCTGTAATCCTGCGCCTTTGGGAGACTGAGGTGAGTGGATTGCCTGAGCCTCCGGGTTCGAGACCCGCCTGGGCAACTTGGCGAGACCTCATCTCTACAATAAATCAAAAAATCAGCCGGGCGTGGTAGCGCTCGCCTGTAGTTCCGGCTACGTGGAAGGCTGAGGCGGAAGGATCGCCGGAGCCCAGCAGGTCGAGGCTGCGGTGGCCGGGAGCGGCCGCTGCACTCCAGTCTGGGTGACAGAGTGAGACTCCAACTCAAAAAAAAATAAAAAATTTAAAAAATAAAGGAGCCAGAATAGGCCAAATGGATGTATGAACCTGGAAGCCTTTATCGCTGGTAAACTTTTACAAAAATGAAGGCTGCTGCTACATGGGCACATTCTGCTTCCTTGAATCCATTTGGCACCTTTCTCCAAATCAGATTGTGGGATACATAAAAACATTCCTGTAAAGTGTGTCTAATCAGGAATATCTAACCTGAAATAGCTACAATAAGGAGGTCATTTTTCCAGGTAATTTTTATCAAAATTCAGACTGGAATCCAAGACTCCTAAATCCTGAATTTTACTTCTTTCCACTAAGCTATTGAATCCCCAACGGAGCCAACGCTGGGGTCATTGTGCAGTTTCCCAATTAATCACAGTAGAAAGCACTACTTGCCAAGTGAAAATCCTCTATTTTGAATTCTTAATCTCCCCACCAGCTGAGTTTACCATAGACATGGATATATAATTGAGATATAAAGAAAGCATGCCACCAAATTAAGCTGCCCTAATTTTGCATCAATAAATTATTTATCAAATAATATGAAATGAAGATCTCTCAAAAGAAAAGTGTGGTGCTCCAAAACCCTTGGGAGCGAATGCCTCCACTGAGCCAAACTCCAGCCGAAGCCAATTAGATTTCATACCAACATCAGGCATTAATTCACCACAGGCAACATTCAATGGGAATATGCGTCTTAACGCATACTCCACGTGGTGACACCCTGAAACCTAAATTAGCCTGGAGACATCTGAAACAGGGAGTCTTCTCCTAATTTGCATAGGGGCACTCAGGTATGAGGGAAAAGCTGCTTAGGACCTAAAGGCCGGCTCCCTTCCTGCAGCTGTCATTTATCTTGAACAGGAAGGATCCTCACCCTCTCTGGTACAATCATCACAATGACAGAGCAAAACCCAGTACCATGTACTCTACTTGCTAGTACGCAAAGAAATGTACTTAACTATGCTACAGTAAAAGAATCATTGTGATTTCCATTGAAAGCACACATTTTGGTGCTTTCAAAAATGGACTTGTTGGTGAAGAGATCTTTAGCACTCTTTCCCGTTTGTGTCTTAACCACGCAAGGAACATAGAATCAGTTGGAAGTGGATGCGTTCTTTCTTTCCAATACTTCAGTCCTCCCAAGACTTCTTGACCCAGGTGCTTGTCACATTCTATTCCACTGATAGCCTTTTGGATATTTGTCTACTGTCAAAATAATCTAATGTACATTTCCTTGAGAAAGAGAACTGGCATTCTTGCAGAACTGTGTTTAAAAAACCTACATGACTTCATCCAAAACTGAGATGCAGCCTACCTTCCTGGTCATATATCTAGTGACTTCACCCCCAGGAACCCTGTCCTAACCATGTCAGCATCCCCATTCTTTCTGTGGAATGGCATTACACGTTCAGACTTTCAGGTTATACGCACACACCATTGTTCCTGCCTAGAATGTCCTCTCCTCCCCCAGAGCCCCTGAAAACCCTACCCACCATGGAAGAACCTCATGAACTATAACCTTGTACTGTTGTCTAGGCTTGCAGATAAGCTCAGTTACTCTATTTCGGTGTACTCATCTCATTTATATGCACAAATATCCTAATACCTGTTACCACTTAAGACAGTCATTTGTTAGTATGATGGTCACTTCTGCCTGACAAGGCAAGAGTTCTGTCTGAATCTTTGTGTTCCCAGTACGGTCAAAGTAGCTTCAAAGTACTGTGAAGTGGAATTGAAAGGAGTTGGTTGACAATCCTCAATTCAACAACAGATAGATTGAGAGCCTCCCTCACCAACTTCTCGCCAGGCCCTAAAAAGCTAAATGTCTTATAATTTTATCAAGATGAGAATGGTCAGATCCTTTAAGTCTTTGAGTACCCAAAAGGTTTCTTGTCACAACATGGCATTCAGACCAATGATGCCCCTGATGTCGCCTTATACAAATCCCATGGGGTGACCTGCTGAAACCTATGGGAATATGGTAATGAGTGTCTTTTAGACACATTCTAGGATTAGCCATATCTGTCCTGGTAGGTCATGGGACCTTAAAGAGATCTCATCCAACCCTAAATTAAGAATATTTGTTTCTAGTTCAACTTGAATAAATCAGCATCTCTGGCATGGGAATCGGAGTCTAAAGGAATGAATCCTGAAAACTGCCACTTATTTAGGATCTGATGTTTGTCCTTTCCCCAAAATAAAATGGTAATGTTTCTCACTTGGAGTCTGCAGAAGGAATCAAGATCCAGAAGAAATCAGAGCAATTTTTCTCAATCCTATGGTGTTGGAATCTAGAACAGCTTAGAGGCAGCTCAGACTCCCTGGGGAAAACTAAGGAATAAGAACTCAGTGGTTGCTTACAAACTTTCCCTTGGGAGCCCTGGCTGTTTACCTGGAGAGATGTTGCCGATTCCCACATTTGTTGTGAAGCAATAAGGGTCATCCAAACTTGGTGTGAAGCACTTGGACAGGTAGACCCTACTGTTACCTACTGTTCTAAAACAGATGCAAAGTTTTCCAAACGGCTTAGAAAACACGAGGACCCCGCCCCAGCCATACCAGAAGGCAAAAAAGTCATTATTAAATCAATATGACTTTTATTATAGCATTTTGCTGCCATCATTTTAGTCTTCTACACTCTACCCTACCTGACTCGGTAGACAGATAATATTTCCAATGGGTTTGCTAAAATGTTAGCATTGGTCTAGCCTTTCTGACAAACTTTGTTCCTACATTGTCAGGAACTGCTTCAAGAAATTTTGAAACTCACCAGGTAGAACTGTGTTGTCTCATCTGCATGCTGTCTAAATTTTGTAAGTTAACCTCAGGTAAAATGCTCTGCTTCCTTGCCATTTTCCAGGGTGCTTTGAGGAGTTCTCCAATTTTGCAGTGGAATTTAGTGTCCTGACTTTTTAAAGTTCTATCAAATTTAGCTGTACATACTTATGTCCAGAACAAATGTGCATTTCCATCTACTTCTTGAATGGGACAGGAAAAGGAAGGGTCATTTTGAAAGCAGTTAGGAATGGTAAGTGTGCCCTACTATCTGTCACAAGGGACTGCTGAAAGCTGGAGAACACAGAGGTGCTCAGAAGGTGACTTTGGTCTATTTAGAATTGGATTGCGGTGTTTTTCTCCACCATGAACTCAGCTGGAATAGAAAATGTGGATGAAAACTCTTTGGAATCTACAGGAAACTTGTAGTGCCAGGAGGACACGGTGCCTTTTGGGTGACGGGTCTGAAGAGATAGAAGGTTTTGCTTTCAAAGTAAGGATTAAATTACATTATTTTCTTTGGTATTTTGTGTTCCAAATTCCCTTTTGTTCAAGTTCAGGGTTAGGGGAGGTCTATGGGGCGTAGCTGTCTAGAAATTAAAAGTTATCGTTCCTATTCTCTTAGTAACGAATTTGGCTTGGCAAAGTCAATTAATTATTCAGGATTGAAAAGTAACTAAGTGGTATATATCAGGTGGGTAAGAGGAGAAGGTTAGAAACAGAGAAACAATCAAAGACAAATGAAGGCTGGTGCAGCCAAAGACCTATTGTTTGCAAGTCACTGCCCAGGCTGGATGTCTCCCTAGCTTAGTCCCTTTCTGGGGGAATTGCACCAACACAGGGAGTATACAAAATGTCCTAGCTTCTCTCCTTCATTCCTGTCCTATTCCATAGACATATGTGTCCCCCCACCTCAGAGCTGTTTGACTCCAAAGGCGGGTAATTGACTATCAAACAATAGCAGGGATTTTCAGATTAGTTCTGCCCAGAAAGAAACAGAAAAACTCATTTTCACCAAACAAAAGGGAGGGGGTGATTAGATGCTCCAGTGACAAAAGAGAGACCTAGGTAGACCTAGTTGATAAAGAGGTTGAAACCTTTTTTATTTTTATTACACTAATATCTCTGTTTTTATAAGCACTGTATTCTACTGTTCTCTATCATGCAAATGTGTCTCTAAGTGAGATGAAAGTCCTGCAGGTACAGCAGTCAAGACTGAGAAGTTCGTTTTCCATGCTTGGATAAGGAGAACCTTGCTTAGTGCTCTTCAGACAACCACTTATGGGTTCTTAGAAATGCAAGCAGGGCTTCTGCAATATCTCCCCAGGCTCTCCTTAATTTACCAAACAATTCAGCCCTACTGAGTGTTTTATCCACTCTGTATTCTCCAAGATGTGGCCTTATGCAAGGGAAAAATGGAGACAGAGGTATGGCCATTTCACATGTACAAGAAGCTTGGTTTGGCAGCAGGATTATGTGTGTGAAAGGACTAAAATATTCATCCAGACTCTAGAAGCAGCTACTTATTAATTATACTCATAAAGTAGAAAACCCTTAGGACAAAGGGATAGGAATCATTCGATCCAAATTATAATAAATCTTAGATGGATCTCCCTCACTGGCCTAAAAGATTATGTTCTGGCAGCCTAAATGGACACGCAAGTCCATGGTGATGTTTCTTACTTTTCACATTTTGAATAGAATATTCAAGACATAGCAAAGTCAAGAAGTCTAGTATCTGAATTCATTCAACTCTACTGGTAAATCAGTTTACCAATCATCTACAGTGATGCTTTAGGGATGTTAGTACCAACCTTCCGCAGGGCTCCAAGGTAGAAATTGCAGTGTCCTGGTAAATTCATCTCCCCTTGGCTCACAACCCAGAACCTCCAATCTCCTTCAGACATAACCTTGGACTCTAGACTCTCTTCTCTGTTGTAGCTAACATATGAACTCTTTTTCGACAATTCTCTCTTGTTTTAAAAAGTCCACCATCTTTTATTATTCCCATCTTCTTTCCAAAATGCCGTTCACCTTCCCACACTATAATTGGCCCTTCTAGTCATGGAAAACCATTCTAGCTGCAACACCTGCTGGTGCATAAGGGTAACCACTTCTAGCACTGCTCAATAGAGCTTGCTATGACAAAAGTTCACATAAATGTTCTACATCTGCGCTGTCCAATACAGGAGTGCTATACTTTGGGTGTTTGTCCCCACAAACCTCAAGTTGAAATCTGGTGCCGATGTTGGAGGTGGGGGCTTACTGAGAAGTGTTTGAGTCATGGGAGTGGAGCCCTCTGAAAGGATTCATGTGGGAGGTGGGGCAGTGAGTGAGTTCTCCCTCTCTTAGTTTCCATGACAGCTGGTTGTTAAAAAGAGCCTGGCACCTCCCTCTCGCTCCCTTGCTTCCTCTCTTGCCAAGCGATCTCTGCACCTGCGAGCTCCCCTTCACCTTCAGTTCACCTTCAGCGGTGAATGGAAGCTTCCTGAGACTCTTACCAGAGGGAGAGGCTGGCATCTTGTACAACCTGCAGAACTGTGACCCAAATAAACCTCTGTCTGGAATATATTACCCAACCTCAGAAATTTATTTGGTTGTAGCTCATTTAAATTTCATTTTAAACAGCCGTGCTGCAAGTAGCCACTAACTCAGTTCTTTTGTCTGCCCCATCCTCTTTCTGCTGCTTTCTCCTCCCCCTCTTCCCACAATGGCCCCAGGGATGCCTTCCTCCCCAAGGATGGCTCTTGTTCCCAGCTTGCCCAGGAGACTTGTTTTGTGTGATTGCCTAGGCATCGTGGCTGTCTGCAAGAACTAACCAGATTGAATCGCAACCTCAGAGAAAGAGGATCCAGTACAAAGAACTGGGGGTAGACGGGATAGTAAGAGGAAAGACCTAACCCCAGACCTGCAGCAGCTTGCACAATTCTGTGAAATGTCATTGTCTTCCTTCTGTGTGGGTTTATTTATATGTGAAGCTGACTATGTATACATAAATATACATACTCATAGGTGGAATATCAATGTAGTTCCTTTTTGTTGCAGCTGTTTTAATTTTTTTTAAGTGATCATAACACCATTGTGAAAACTTAATATACCTAACTTTTATTCCAGCAGCATTCTGCTCAGGGTTGAATAGCAACTTCAAACCCAGACAGTCAGCTTCTGCTAGGGGAGTTAGGGTTTATGTTCAGTATTATAAATGATCCCAAGATAAATATATATATATATAAAATGTCCAGGATGGTGGTACATCCTCTTTCCAATACAGAAACAGAGGAGTCTGGTTCTATTTAGTTGTCTGATTGCTTTGAAGGAGAGAGGGGGTAAGATTGGCTCTGAAAAAACTATGGTCCTCTATTCATTAAAGTATCAATAACACTCAGTCCAGGCATATCGATTAGCTGAGACTGAGTCTGTGTACAAGAACAATGCCTTTTTAAACCCAGCTTGTTTCCAGATCAATACACCCATCAGCATTTGAAAATTAGCCCAAGATGAGATTCCAGTACTTGAGGTGGTATGTCATGCTCAGAGGACACCTCGCCAAGTTACAGACGCAATCACCTAGCTGGGGATTAGTTTTTTTCCATTAGCTTAGACGTGAGTAAAGATTGATGTAGACTCCATCCTCTCACCCCTTCGATCCTCCATCCCCCCAAATACCCAACTCTCTCTCGGAACCCATAAAAGATCACTGGGCTGTAATTCCACTCATTTGCTTAAACTAGCACTTATTAAATATTCACTTTGGATGGCAAGTGGCAGGGCCGCGAGGACGGTGCTTGCACCTGGCAGCACGTGTTCCTGCTTCCAGAATATTTAAAAGATGCTTCAAAGAAGATGAAAAGTGGTCTTATGTTTGTAAAACTGGTTAACCTATTTTCAGGAGAAGGGGCCATTTACTTGTTCAATATGCATCTACAGCAGCTGTTTGAAGTAAAAGTTTTCAAAGAAAAATAACATTCTTGGTTTATAAGTCAATCGGTTCAATCAGGAGGTCTTCTCCACTTTGCCACCCCCATGGACCCGCTGTTTCTGCTCCTTCACTACCTCATCAAGGCTGATAAGGAGGGAAAATTTCAACCCCTAGATCAAGTTGTGGTGGATGATGTTTCCAAATTGCATCTTGTTGCTGAAACTTCCAGAACTTGAGAAGTTACTTTGCCATGTGAAGAGGGGGGAAAAAAAAGACAACGAGAAATATTACAAGCACAGCAAAGAGAAGACATTAAAATGGCTGGAAAAAAAGGTTAATCAAACCATGGCAGCATTAAAAACCAACAGTGTAAATGTTGGTGCCCGGGTCCAGGCAACTGCATTTTTCTCTGCTGACCAAGCTTCTAGTGACAAGGAAGAGGATTATATTCGTTATGCCCATGGTCTGATATCTGATTACATCCCTAAGGAATTAAGTGCTGACTTAGCTAAATACTTAAAGCTTCCAGAGCCTTCAGCTTCATTGCCAAGTCCTCCATCAAAGAAAATAAAGTTATCAGATGAGCCTGTAGAAGCAAAAGAAGATTACACTAAGTTTGACACTAGAGATATGAAGACTGAAAGGAAAAACAGCAAATTGACTGCAGCTCAGAGGGCTTTGGCTAAAGTTGACAAGAGTGGAATGAAAAGTATTGATGCCTCTTTTGGTGCAAAAATTTTTTTAAAAATTGGAAATATTTGAAACTTTGAAATGACATCTAGCAAAAATACTTGGTTTTTACATGTTTCTTTTTCATCATCACCTTTTGGGGGTTGGGGGGAAAAGAGGACAAGTTTTAGATTCTCTTGAACATTTCTTTGTGTCTGATTTTTTTGTTCCTAAACAAAATGTGGGAAAGTAATTGCATCACTTCATGGCTGTGGCCTTTGGAGTCCTTGTTGATATAATAAAAAGTAATCAAGTGAAAAAATAAAAATAAAAAATAAAAAAATCAATGTTCACTTTGTATAAGACACTCTGCCAGGTGTTTATGGTGGGGGTGAGGGTGTGTGTATGGGAGGGCAGATCAAACAAGAAAAATGACAAAACTTGGCCTTTTATTTCAAGGAAGCTGTAGCATTTTCCACAGTCTTTCTGTTTTCCAGTTCCATACAGTCTCTGGTTTTTCAGCAAATGTCTGTCACTGTTCAGAGTTCTAAGTCCCTCATTGTTATCGCTAGACATTCAGCTCCCAACAGTAAGTGTGCACGGGTGAGGGACAGGGCACGAGGAGAGTATAAGGAACAGTCTCCAAAGCATCACCTGGTATGGGGTGTAGATGGTGGCCCTGGGGCATGGAGTGGGGAGTTTTCAAGCATTTTTGGTCCTCCTATCCACAATTTAAAAAATATTTTATGTTAAATTGTACATAAACCAAAACTAAAATCTCATGTAGCCATACCTAGTCTGCTGTTTGTAATACACTCTAATAATTTCTGTGAGATTCTACTTCCTTTAAAAATGCTGTTTGCACCAACCACTTTGAAAAATACTCAATCATAGAACCAAAGAAAAAGGCATCGTGATTTTCTTCAGGAAAGAAAGAGTAAAAAGAAAAATAATAAAAACCTGGTATGACCAAAGTTGGCACAGCACAAGGGTCCCAGTGTCCCGCTGGCATCATCTCTGGCCAGAGCCAGGTCAACATGGCCCTCATTCTATTGTGTCCACTTCTTATTGCGGCTTACCCCTTCTCAGGGATCACTGTGCTGATCCACAACTCACGTTTTTTCTTCTTCCATCTTCTCACAGTCAGCTTCCCCTTCCTTCTTCCAGCTCCTCTGTGTTCTTTCTCAAGCCACCTTCCTTCCCACTAGGTCTCCAACCAATCATCCCACAGCTCTTGACCCTTTCTTGAACATGCTAACAAGGGTGTCATTTGAATGAGCCTCAAGAGGGTATATTTATTGCCCTGGACCTGCCTGCCATGTAGCTGAATGATGCGAACTGGGAGTCAGACTTGGAAAGAGAGTCCAACAGAGCAGCTGGCAGTCCATTGCTAAGGGGCTCGGGCTTCTGAGACAATAAAGCAAGGCATTTAGTCCCCTGCTAAAGTCTAAAAGGTTTAAAAAAAATAACAGAGGAAAGAAGGAAGGAAGGAAGGGAAAAACCCTGTAGCTAATTCCTAAATAGCACTTGCACATGCCAGGCCTTCTGATTGTTTTACATGTAAGAGGATGCAAAATTCAATCCTCACTTTGACCCCATTTTACAGAAAGAGAACCCTGAGTTACAATAATAACTTGCTTCAGGTCTCACAGTCAGAAAGCATCCATGTCTGACACTAACCTTTGACTTACACACTAGGGATATGGCACCTGGTTAAGGGGTGTCTGAATGCCCCGGGACCAGTTCTGCTTTGTGGTAAATGGTGGGCACCATCCCCAGGGGCTGAGAAATAGAGAAAGCAGCACAAAGAGAAAAACAACACACAAGGTCTTACTAGATGGTGGCAGTGGTTGCATGTGGGGGGCCAACTCTTGCAGGTTTTGGGGAGTCCCTGGAAAGATGTGGTGGCGTCGACAAAACTGGAAGGGATAGATAATAAAAGAAAGAATGAGACTGGACCCTGTCTAGTGCAGAAGCCGATTCTGTAGGAGGGATAGATATTAAAAGAAAGAAAGAGAAAGAAAGAAAATGGACAACTGTTCAATGGATTGAGCAGAAGCCATTTAATGGGACGAACCATAAGTCTTTTATCCCAAATTTTCACAGGTTAAATCACAAGACTTTCATGTGAACACAAAGCCAGGTGGATGAGGGGCGCCCCCCCCCACCAGGCGTTTTCCCAAGCATGAGGAAGGACAATCCTAAAATTATCTCACTGTTCCTTATGCTTGGTTAATGTTCCTCAAAAGCAATACAACAATTTTAACATCATAATATTCAAATAATCAATAATTTCTAAAGCTTATGCATACACAACACCTAATGACTAACTTAAATCCTAGTACTTTTTAATTCTGTGCCAATTCTACCTACACTATAGAAACTCTTAATTATAGCTCAAATCAGTTCCTAAAGAATGTGGCCCAGTCCAAAGATCACACTGGGCCATTTTTAGGAACAATTGATTACAATCTCTTAACAAAATGGCTATTCTAAAATCCTATATATCTATCTTAATCTCTATAAAAGTTTCTAATCCCTAATCCTAATATATAAAGTTGATCATCAGCAATAAAGCTTCTAATATAAAACCCAAATATAAACTGTAAATTGTACTAAGGCCAAAACCACAATAGTAGAAAATGGGAACAATGAAATTTCTAAAGTTAGCTGTATTCTTATTAAACCTCAAAATATCATGTATGATCATTCTTGAACTAACATAATTCACTGACGTAGCATAACCCATTCTACAATACTTTCCATGAATAAAATAAATTCAATTTCTATAATAAATAGAAAAACCCTACACTGACTGTAGCTAAAAACCGGTTTAAAAGAATGCAGCCCAGTCCAAAGTACACGCTGGGCCCTTAGAAATGTGGCCCAGCCCAAAGTTCGTGCTGGGCCATTTCTAGTAACTCTAGATAATCACCTATACCATCTAAAGCTGAAAACAGGTCTCCATAGGTATATACTAATTCTACAAATATACTTTTAAATCTTATAAAGAAGCTTGTACCGTGTAGAAGGCTCCCAAATGTGACCTGAGTTTGAATTATATCTAATACCTAAGCCAAAACTGCAGTTCATGGGAAACAGAAACAATGAGTTTCTAGAGTGAGCCATGCCTGTCACAGTCACAGAGCCTTCAGCTTAGGTAGGCAGAGATCCTTTTGGCTAAAATGAAAAAGGGAGGAGGGAATGGGGTCAGCAGCTCCCGAACGCATCCTAGTGGTCTCAGGGTCCACGGCCCACCTTGATCCCTAATGTTCAGGTGGGCCTCCATGGCCGGCTCCCAACAGTTGCAGTAAAAGGTGAGGAAAGTTCAGGTGCAACACAAACACACAGAACTAGATACCGGTATTAAAAGGAAGATGTGGCATCCAGGTCTCGGGCTGGAAGATGAGAGAAGGCACAAGCAGGCTGCAAAACAAGGGAAGTTTGTGGAAAAAGCAGGTGAGGGCAGCGGGCTCTATTCTCTTTCAAGGAGGGCTAGGGCCTGGCATGTGTGTGATGGCAGAAGAGCACTCAAATGCTGGTCTTAAAAATAAAGCAATCAGCCAGGCTCGGTGGCTCAGCCTGTAATCCTGCACCTTTGGGAGGCTGAGGTGAATGGATTGCCTGAGCCCACGGGTTCAAGACCCGCCTGGGCAGCGAGACCTCACCTCTACAATAAATCAAAAAATTAGCCGGGGCGTGGTAGCACGTGCCTGTAATTCCGGCTATTTGGAAGGCTGAGGCAGAAGGATCGCCAGAGCCCAGCAGGTCGAGGCTACGGTGGCCGGAAGTGGCCACTGCACTCCAGTCTGGGCAATAGAGTGAGACTCCAACTCAAAAAAAATAAAAATAAAAATAAAATAAAGCAATCGTCAGGGAGACAACCTGCAGAATGGGAAAAAAAGTACTTGCTAACTGTATGTCTGATAAAGGCCTAACATCTAGGATCTACAAGGAATTCAAATGAGCCAAAAGGGGGAAAAAAAACCCAGCCCTATTAAAAAGTAGGCAAAAGACTTCTCAAAATAAGACATACAAACAGCCAATAGATACATGAAAAAATGCCCCGCCTCACTAATCATCGGAGAAATGCAAATCAAAACCACATGGAGATACCACATGACTCCAGTAAGGATAGCCATCATTAATAAATCAAAAAACAACAGATGCTGGTGAGGATGTGGAGAAAAGGGAACGCTTCTACACCACTGGTGGAAATGCAAAATGGTTCAACCTCTATGGAAAACAGTGCGGTAACTTTTAAAAGAACTAGAAATTGACTTTCCATCTGACCCGGCAATTCTCTTTCTGAAAATATACCCAGAGGAACTCAAATCGTTTTACCAAAAAGATACTTGCACACACATGTTTAAGGCAGCACTATTCACGATAGCAAAAACTTGAAACTAACCCTGCTGCCTGTCAAAAGTGGACTGGATTAAAAAAAATGTGGTACATATATATGATGGCGTATTACACAGCCATAAAGAAGGAAAATATTATGGACTTCACAGCAACTTGGATGGATTTAGAGTCCGTCATACTCAGTGATCTATCACAGAAACTAAGAACTGAATACCACAAGTTCTCACTTATAAGTGGGTCCTGAATATTTACCACAATGCTACAGGAAGGTTCCACAGGGGAGGAAAGGGACATAACATCACTAAGGGTACCTGTTCCTTGACCAGGGGAAGTAGGGAGCAGTTGGAGACCCAAACTTCACCTGCACGTAGACCTTATGTACCTAATCCTGACTTGTACCCCACATTTTTACAATAAAATGAAGAAAAAAATAAAGCAATCTTAGGGTTGACTGAAACCTAAAAAATAAATAGATAAATAAAATTTAGAGGAGAAAAAAGTCAAGGAAAGCAGTAGTTAAAAGATAAATTTTCAGCCGGGCGTGGTGGCTCATGCCTATAATCCCAGCACTTTGGGAGGTCGAGCTGAGAGGATTGCCTGAGCCCATGAGTTCAAGACCAGCCTAGGCAACTTGGTGAGACCTCATCTCTATAATAAATCCAAAAATTAGCCGGGCATGGTAGAGCATGCCCGTAGTTCCAGCTACTTGGAAGACTGAGGCAGAAGAACTGCCTGAGTCCAGCAGGTTGAGGGTGTGGCCACTGCCCTCCAGCCTGGGCGACAGAGTGACACTCCAACTAAAAAAAAAAAAAAAAGGATAAATTTTCTGAGAAAATATATCATTGGAGCAAAAGTGAACAGAAAAATTCTAGCCCTTCTCAGTAGGCAAATTCTGCAAACTGACAACCAGAAAGGTATCCTGGCCAGAAGGAACAAACAGAACTCATCTCCGTCAAGGATCACAGAAAAAGTTCTAAACAAAGGCTTTCCCAGTCAGCCAGCCAAACCTCCCAGCAGAGCTGCATCCACCTACCTTGTACGATAAGGAGGACCTGAGAGGTCTTTGGGTGGTTGCGCGGAACAGGTGTACAGGTCCTCATCATACACATCCACGTTCTGGATCTCAATGCTGTACAGGGTTTGGGTGTTACTCAGGAGGACCACACGAGGATCCAGGCAGCACTTGTCATTCCCAGCAGAAAGGATGGTGCTGAGGTTTAGCCAGACCACCCGGGTGACCTGTTGTCCATTGTGCACCTGGAGGGAAGACCAGACAGATAAGTCAAGGGACCCAAGAGGAAATAGGAGCCATCAGTGGGAGTCTTCATGGCAAGGCCAGGATGTATTGTCACCACACCTTGTCTCTCCCCCTTGCTCCCAGAATACACACATACATTTCCCTTGTTGATTTGTTGGGGGTGGGGGGAGCTTTCTGGAACCCAGCAGAGGCCTTACAAGACTATTTAGCTCAGAATGTTTAGTGTTTCTGAAACCACCTGACCACAGAACCACTATAACTAAATGTCTCAGGTGCAACCTGGAGGCATCTTGCATTCCCTGAATGGTTGGACCCTTCAAATACTACCGGCCCTCCCTTTGCTGAAGGATTTCCGTGATGTGGATGTTAATAATTCCTCACATTTCTGTCCTGGTGTTTTGGGTGCACTAAGTCGTTCAATACTTATAACAACCCTACGAAGAATCTCCTATTGGAAAAGGAATTGAGGAAAAGAGAAACTAGTTCTCCAAGTCACACAGTAAATATGTGCTAGATCAGAGACCCAGCGATTAACTACCAAACATCATTGCTCTCATCTCAGAATAGTGAGTTCTAACAGACGGCTTCTCAAGTCCAAACTAAATATGGACCTCCACCACTGCTCTTCATCTTCATCATACCCAGGGGCAGAAATGTTCAGTTACTGCTAGACTAAAGCATTTCCCCAAATCTCAAAACTGTCTGCACATACAAAAATAGATTTTCAGCTGGGCTCGATGGCTCAGTCTGTAATCCCGTGCTGTGGGAGGCTGAGGTGAGTGGATTGCCTGAGCCCGTGGGTTCGAGACTCACCTGGGCAACTTGGAGAGATGTCATCTCTACAATAAATCAAAAATATTAGCCAGGTGTTGTAGCGCGCGCCTGTAGTTTCAGCTACTTGGAAGGCTGAGGCGGAAGGATCGCTGGAGCCCAGCAGGTCAAGGCTGCGGTGGCTGGGAGCGGCCACTGCACTCCAGTCTGGGCGACAGAGTGAGACTCCTACTAAAAAAAAAAAGAAAAAAAAAAGATTTTCTCTTTTATTTTTGCATCTGTAGTCCTTAAACTGTGGAAGCTCCCTGCTCTTTCTTCTACACACTCAAATTTCCCAGTGACTCTGGCCAAGCCCTCATCATATCTTTCTGTCTGTATTCATTTCCCTCTCTCACAACACCAAGTACGTTCTATGGTCTGAGACTAAATCCACTAGCAGTATCCTGATCCTAACTATAATTCTGGAATTAGCAATGTAGCAGGATATGTATAATGAGGCCTCAAATGTGTACATTATTTTGCAGTGTACAAAGCACCTTTACATTCTCACCGTCTCATTTGATTCTTTGCAAAAAACCTGTGGGGTTGAGGGTCTTATCCTTCCTCTACTTTAATGATTAAGACCCTTGGCTTCTGGCTGGTCTGGTGACTAGTCTAAGGAAAGAGAGCTAGGAAGTGATGAGATCATACCTTGAGTCAGGTATGCAAGGGTGAATTTTTCAGTGTGGAGGGGTGACTGCTTCTATTTGATTCTCAAAATGTTCTGTGCCCATAGCAGTTCTAAGACCTGCTATGGAACACACCTGCTTCCTCAGGTGAACCCTCTCCAGGTGAGACAATCCTGTACTTGGCATCCTTTTCATTTGCTTGTGCAAATGTTACACCATTGTGGCAGGGCCACTTAGACTCAGGTGGACATTTTGCTGAGAGCTCCTGTGGGAAAAACTGCCCAACCAGAAACACTTTTGCTCTAGTGTTGAGAACATGTTGTGCAGCTCATTGCATTTTCTGACAATACAGGGTCTCTGTGGCATCACTCTGACACAGCATGGAAATGAAGGAAGATCAACTAGGGCGAAGTCGGGGGTTATTTCTTTTTCTTTTTTTCTTTTTTGCGTTGGAGTCTCACTCTGTTGCCCAGGCTGGAGTTCAGTGGCATATTCACAGCCACCCCAGCATCGACTTGCTGGGCTTCAGTGATCCTTCCACCTCAGCCTTCCAAGTAGCCGGAACTACAGGCGCATGCTACCATGCCTGGCTAATTTTTTGACTTATTGTAGAGATGAGATCTCACCATGATGCCCACGCTGGTCTCAAACCTACAGGCTACAGGCCCCCTCCAACCAACACTGGGCACGTGATTATCCAAGTCCTTTACAGACACTCCTGGTGCCTTTGAAGTTCTTTTTTAGCTGGTATCTGTGGGAAGGGATTCTAGTTGGGTTGTAGGAGAGCCTGTTCTTTTCCCGCACACATACTCTAATCTTGATGCTCAACAAGCTCCACTTGTTCTCTAATCTCACTCAAATTGTCCATCTTCTGAACACCAGGTAGTGCAGGTGGGTGGCCTCTTCTACCTGATCTTTTGCCTCCAGGCTTAACCCTCTTCAGTCCAGTCTTTCAGCTGGAGAGACCCACCTTTCTAACAACTCTTTCTGCGAGTCACTTGTTCAAGACCCTCCAGTGTCTGAGGCTCACACAGTTCACAATCACATGCCAGGATCTGGAGGTCTAGCTAGATCCGCTTATTCTTCCAGCCTCATGGGAGCCATGTTACTCCACATCCTGGCCATTTTCCTGCAGTGTCCTTAATGTGGCATGCTCCCTTAAGTCCTTAGCCCATTTCCCACACTGCCCCTCTGCCCAAAGCACCCTCCCCCACTTGCTCATCCACATGCGCCTTCCTTTCCCTTTTTTTTTTTTTTTGAGTTGGAGTCTCACTCTGTCGCCCAGACTGGAGTGCAGTGGCCACTCCCAGCCACCGCAGCCTCGACCTGCTGGGCTCTGGCGATCCTTCCGCCTCAGCCTTCCAAGTAGCTGGAACTACAGGCGTGCGCTACCACGCCCGGCTGATTTTTTGATTTATTGTAGAGATGAGGTCCTGCTGCCCAGGCGGGTCTCAAACCCGCGGGCTCAGGCCATCCACTCACCTCAGCCTCCCAAGGTGCGGGATTGCAGGCTGAGCCACCGAGCCCGGCTTGCACCTTCCTTTTCAAGTCTCCCTCTCACCTACCACATCTGCACCTTACACAGCTCTGTTATAACCCTTACCAGGCCATGTGGCAATTGTGAAGGCAGGTGTGTCTGTGTTTTCTTTTCTAACACCCCTTCCTCACCTGGGGTGCCTTCTATGATACCTAGTTTCTTATCACAGGCAGACTACTAAACATCAGTTGCTTGAAGTGAAGGTACATGGTATCTGTCCTAAACCAGGTGTCTCTGAGACAATAGCTGGCCTCACACACAGCCCAAATACTGGCATCTCTCCAACAGTTCTCCATGGTTACTCACAGTGGAGTAGCCTAACATGCCTGCACCTGCAGCACATGTGAACCATGCCACTAGAAGTCACAGAGCCACATCTTGTGCTTCTCAAAAGCTTGCAAAGAGAAGAGAGGATGCAGCAGACATTGCATGACAATGCTTTTGTTCATTAACCCCCAAAATAATAGCTCAGACTTTCCTTGCACATTACAGCTTGCAAAAACCCTTTCACATATAATTCATATCTCATGGAATCATCAAAAAGACAGAGGCAGGGCTATATCTCGAATCCCAGATCTAAGACTATGAAATGTATGATTGTGAGCAAGACACTTCATCTCCACCGGCCTCAGTTTTCCCCATCTGTACAAGACAATGATAATGTCTAAGGGGCCCCAGCTGTGCAGGTCTTACCACAAGCATACTCCCTGCTGGTACTGTAAGGATCTGTGTGGAGACTGCTGGTGGCTTAGGTCTGCTGTCTACAACCCCATCATAATTCCCTCTTCTCTGGTGGGCAGGGTTGTCTGAAAGCCTTAGCTGTTCCACTTTTTACCAAGGTGAATGGCAAGAGGAAAGGCCTAGGAGGTTAGGCTAGAAAGTGTAGTAGGAACTGTGAAGGCAGGGATGCGGATTACCAAACTGCAATAAATACAAACACGCCTTCACTTCTTATGCAAATTCTTGGGAGAAAAAAGAAAAGTGCAAAAGAGCTTGCTTTATTTCACCCTAGTGGAATGCCGAAGAACCAGAAAGTGTTCATTAGAGTTTAAATGCATGGAGTAAAATTGGCAACATGATTGCTCCTTTCATTGTAATTACCAAGGAAATAAAAGAAGTCAGAGGGATAAAGATGTGGTATTCCCCCCCTTTCCACCTGAGAGCCATTCAGAACTTCTTATATTTCTTAATCTTGTGATGTTATCTGACTGTTATGGTATTTCCTGCCATCTCCCTAACAAAGCTAACCAAGCCTCACTTCTGAGGCTTTGTTTCCTTTCCCCCAAACTCCTAATCAACTGATTTCTAGATGCAAATGCTTTTATCAGCCAAGGTGATTTCCTATTACTGGTCACTTCTGGAAATAGTAGACCAGGCTCCTTTCTCCTTCTGAGACTATTTAGTGTGAAGGCGAACCTGCTGCTCCCAATGTCCTGCCAACTCTGGAATTGGGTTCTTCTAATTAGCAATAGTATGCACTTTCAGTTTTGGCTTCATCAAAACCTGTTAAGAATGTTCAATGATCAGGAGAACACCCGAAGAGAAAGGAAAAGGCAGTACAGTTATCTGCAGGAGTTGAGATTGTTCTTAATAAAAAGCCTGAGCCAAACTGCACCAGAAAATTCAATAAAATGGAGGTAGGTGAAGTAGGAACAAGGAAATCAGAGTTGAAGGAATGGTGGGAGAAGAGAGACAGACAACAGTTTTGGCAAAGATTCCAGTGTTGAGGCCGGATCCTTTTGGTACCTTCCGTACTCTAGCTCTTCTTTTTTGTCTTTCTAATACAGTCATGTGAGCACCAATTTGAAATGACTGGTAGAGGGAGGCAATTATTCTGCATGTGCTTTGAAGAAAAATAATAACCTTCACACCAAAAATCCAATTTTTAATTCCCTAACAAGTTTTTCCTCCCATGACTTTGAAGTAGAGCCAGCAGAAAGCTGTAGATTAACTAAAGCTGATCTTACTTCTAGGTAGGCATGAAAAATCCACTTGAGATCTACCTTTAGGAATTCCCTCTTAAAATAGATCTATCTTGTCTAAAAAGCAAGAATAGGAATCCAGAGGGCCTAAGTGATTGGGTCAAGCTTCCCAGAGTTCTGCTATGCAGGCTCACTAGACAAGGCAAAACCTGAGCTCGGCCTCCTGGGCTCTATTTGCTGCCCCTTTGTTCTCTCAGTGAGGATAATGCCAGACACTATGAATCAATACACGTGCAAAATGCAGGAAAACTATCCCTTGAGTAGGTTCAAAAACTGTTATTCGAGATTCAATAGTAACACAATACTTACACAGTTGTGTGTATTCATTGTTCTTCCCAGAAACGCGGACAGTTTGGATACCAAGTCCCTATACAACTACCTCCAAAATCCTTTTCTAGATTATATGGCAACAGACCCAACTCACCTACCCCACACACCACACACATGCTGCTTTTGCAAATGTACTTCCCCAGGAGTATTCTGTGTAGTCTTTGTACAGCAACCTGCCGGGACTAGTAATACCAGTCCATCCCAGAGAAACATCCTCACACTCTCTGCAGTGTTTTCTGACCTTTCCAGCTATCCGTACCTGTGTGATCTCCTGACAAGTTTAGTTGGCCAGGCAAACTCCTACACCCACAACCATAACCCACTGGAAGGCTCTTTGCCACTCTTGTTTCTGTATGTCTTTATGAAGGAGATACCAATCTAGACAGCCGGGGGCCGGTCTACAATGAGCCGAGGATGGTCCCCAGAGAGGTAGCATCTGATGTGCTCATCTGATGTGCTCGCTGGAGTCCCCGGGCCACTTCTAAAGTCCACAGCTGAGGGAGTTAGCAGACTGGCAACAGTTGAGATGTAGCATTTTGCATGCACATCCAAAAGACATTCACTATCTGCCGGACGTTGTTTAGAAACTACTCTACTATTTAATTTGTGATAAATGATTGGTAAATGCGGGGGGGCAACCCCTGCAAGTTTTGGGGAGATTTAGGAGGTTCCTTGGAAGATGTGGTGGCGTCGGCGAATCTGTAGGGACAGATATTAAAAGAAGAAAGAGAAGGGGGGAGAAAGAAAGAGACTGGACTCTGTCTAGCGCGGAAGCCGATTCTGTAGTAGGGATAGATATTAAAAGAAAGAAAGATGGAGGATAGATATAAAGAGGAAGAAAGAAAGTGGACAACTGTTCAGTGAATTGAGCAGAAGTCGTTTATTGAAAGTTACAGCAGGTATTTATCTCCAAATTTTACACAGTCTCACAAGTCTTTCATGTGAACACAAAGCCAGGTGCAGAAGGGGCGTCCCCCACCCACCAGATGTTTTCTTAGGTATGAGGAGGGACAAACCCCGAGATTGTCTTATTGTTCCCTTTGCCAGTTAACGCTCTTCAAAGGCAGTACAACAATCCCTCCTAGCATAATGATGTTCTGATGATCAATAACTTCTAAAGCTCATGCACACACAATACCCATGATGATAACTTAAACTTTATTACCTTTCTATTCTATGCTAATACTACTTACACAATGCTACGGAAGCTCTTAGTTATAGCTTAAGCCAATTCCTAAAGAATGTGGCCCAGTCCAAAGATCACGCTGGGCTCTACAGGATGTGGCCCAGTCCAAGGTTCATGGTGGGCCACCTTTTGGAACAATAGACTACAATCTCTTAACATGGCTATTCTAAAGTCCTATATATCTATCCTAATTTCTATGAAAGTTTCTAATTCCTAATCCTAATATATAAAGCTGATCATCAGCAATAAAGCTTCTAAAAATAAAACCCAAATATAAACTGTAAATGTACTAAGGCCAAAACCACAATAGTAGAAAGTGGAGACAATGAAATTTCTAAAGTTAACTGTATTCTTATTAAACCTCAAAATATCATGATTGATCATGCTTGAACTAACATGATTCCCTGATGTTAGCAGACCTATTCTACAATACTTTCTATGAGTAAAATAAATTCAATTTCTACAATAGGTAGAAAAACCCTACACTAACTGTAGCTAAAGCCAGCCTAAAAGAATGCAGCCCAGTCCAAAGTACACGCTGGGCCCTCAGAAATGTGGCCCAGCCCAAGGTTTGTGCTGGGCCATTTCTGGTAACTCTAGATAATCATCTATACCATCTAAAGCTGAAAACAGCTCTCCATAGGTATATACTAATTCTACAAATATACTTTTAAATCTTATAAAGAAGCTTGTAACATATAAAAGTCTCCCAAA
>JAPVLO010002073.1:0-44144 GCA_027257055.1 Cephalopachus bancanus
CTCGGAGCTGGGGATGTAGGAGGAGGCGGGCACCACGCTGGGTGTGGAGGGCAGGTAGCTCGTGGAGGGCAGCGCGGGCTCGTTGTTCAGGGACCCGAGTTTCTGGAAGACAGTTTGGGGACCCTCCAGAAGACCAGGTCTTTAGGGCACAGTTTCCACCCACCTCTGGCTGAGACGACTCCTTCAGGGCCCAGGAATCAGGCTGTTCCTCCCGGCCCCCGGGGTGGACGACGGGGCCGACGCCCAGACCTGGCTCTCCACCCCAGCTCCCTGACGCCTGGAGCCACTCCAGCAGGAGGGGCCCAAGCAGCTCCTGAGTGAGGAGAGGAGGCGGCTGGGGAGCCTCTCAACCCGGCCTCCGTGGAGGGAGGCAGGAGGCTTAAGGGTGCTTTTCTTAGCACAAGAGCACATTGACAAGGAAGACAGGCTCGTTCTAAGAAAGCCAGAAAACGGCAAACAACAGGAGGAAAGAAACTCTTCTGGCAGCGTGGCGCCCTCCAGGCCCTGACAACAGAAGACCCCTCCGTGTCTGCACCCCTCCGTGTCTGGTCACCCGTCCTCGCTGAGCTCTGGACACATGGCCAGCCACCTCCCCGCTTCCCCGTGAGGGCACCGGCACCACGACAGGCCCTCGTGGGCTCATGGCCACCCACCTCTGCGTGACAGAGGGAAACGTGGCGCGTGGGGGGGTCCCCCAGGCAGCCTTCCAGAGAGCAAGGGGCAAGTGCTTGCTCCACGCCCAAGTCAGGCCCACGCCAGTGCCCCATGGCTCATGCTGCCTCTCATACCCACATTTACACACACGCGTACCACACACATATGTACATACCTATTTGTGTACGTGTGTTTGTGTGTGTGTATCTATGCATACATTACATATTCATTCTCTACTAGAACACACGCTGGCAGCCAGCACCGGAACGTGAGGGAGCACACGTGTGGCGCCGTGGGCCTCGGGCAGACACGGGCAGCCCCGAGCCTACCTGTGTAGACACCAGGCCGGCCGCGTAGTCTGGGGTGGTGTTTTCCACGACAGTCTCTTCCTTGGCGGGCTTTTCCACTACTTCCGCATCTGCGGGCATTGCAAGATTCCTCATTAGTGACCCTGGAGGCCTACAGCCAGGCCCGGCGGCGCGCATGTCGCCTGCGCACGCTCAGCTCATGGCGGCGGCTTCAATGGACTCCCGGCAGAGAAGAAAGCTGTCCCCCGGGGAATATGCCGCCATCCGCGGGACAAGAAACACAGGCATCTGCCAGTCCAGCAGGAGGAACCTCAAGGGAGCGTGGCCCTCACTTGGGGTTACCCACAACTCTGATCACGACACACCCTGACACGGCCCCGCTCCCTGCAAAGCACCCCCACCAGGCAGGTCCGACACACACCGAGAGTCTTTCTTCGTCTCTTCGCCTCGCGACCAGCGCCCACCATGTCCAGCTCAGAGATGTCGAGCAGCTGCCAAGACACACACAGCGCCAGTTAGTACAGTGGGGAGAGGGGAGGCGCAGCTGGGCGTCACAGAAGCCAGGGGACAGGCCCACCTTCACGCCCCTCTCTTTCCGCAACGGTGTCCTCGAAGGCGGGATGGGGGTCCTGTTCCCGGCAGGGCTGAAGACGCTGGGTGTCGTGGGGCTCCGGAAGGGCGCCTGCTTGGGGATGCCCTTGAGCGGGGCTGGAGAGCGGACAGCATCCTCAGGCCCAGCGGCCACGGCCCCAGGAGGCCCCTCCCTCTAGTCCCAAGAGTCCGCGGCACCACCCAGCTGTGTCCACATGAGGGCGGGGAACAGCTGGCAGGACGTCTGGGACCCCAGAGCTCCGGGAGTGCGGGCGGGCCCTCTCCTTGTGGCCGCGGGAGGGCAACCCATAGACCTGCCCAGGGGAGCGAGACCTCCTCTCTCCGCCAAGAACACTGCACACGGCAGCATCACGCACCAGCCTCGTGATCTGGAGGCAAAAGCCATCGAGCGGGGTGGTCTCGGCCTCTCTACACAGCCGTCCACGTGCTCGAGGACGGCCTCTCCTCCCCCATGCCCCATCCTCATGTCCACCGAAGACTCCGAGGCCTACGTGTGGCGCCCCAGTGCCTGCCCACGCCCTCCGGGCAGCCTCAGACCTCTGTGCCAGCCCCAGGCAAAGCGCACCCAGAGCTGCACCGCCATGCTGGCTCAAGGACCGCCATCCTCTCCAGCAGCGGGCCTCCCTCCTCTCCTGCCAGGTACGGCAGGCGCCGCCCTGCACTCTGACCCCGGGCCGTGTCCGGCGCCCTCTGGAGGTGTGTCCCCTCCACGGTACCCAGTGGCACCCCATTTTCTTGCTAAAAGTTCCCATTCTACTTAAATTCGTGACTGAGCCCGAGGACAACGCAGAATCAGGATGGACAGATCTCGGCCCGGGCGTCTCAGCGCAGGACTCGGGACGGCCGTCTACACCACACACGTCCCGATTCAGCCTGCAGCTCACACGCAGGCCGCGTCTGCCATCTCCAGGTCCTGTCCTCTGTGCCCCGGGAAACGCCTTCTCATTCGCAGCACTGAGGCCGGCGGGCCGAGTCGGGAAGGCCGGAGCAGCCAGACACAGGCCGCCCGCAGTCCCCACTCGCAGCCACACCGCCCGTGCCACACAGCACAGCAGCACCAGCCGGTGTTGGACCCAAATCTGGGCTTCCCCAGCCTCAGCTTCGCCCTCCTCCCGGTCCCTCCTCACGCGGAGAGCCGGTGAGGGGACCCGAGCGCACCAGGGCTGTCGCCCGACTCTTCCGCTCTGACACGGCTTTCCCACGGGGAAGGGATGCCTCTCACGCCGAGCCCTCGGACGTGACGAGCAAGGAAGCGCTCGACACCCACGCGCGTCTCACGGCCTGGGTGTCGCGCCCCAGGCTCGCGCTCACGGCAGCTCACAGCACAGCGGGGCCTTACTTGTGGTGTCCATCTTCCGCAGCAGCCCGCGGCCCTTGGCGTGGAAGGGCACCCCCGCACTCCGCTTCAGCTGCTGGGCAGTCTCCGTGGCTGCAACGGAAAACGCGCATCAGGGCCCTCGCGGAACAGTGCTCGCCCTCCCCCCGGAAGCCATGCCTCGGTGACGCTGAGGGACGGAGCGTAGGAGTGTGGCTTTCATCGCATCCTTTCTTTTCTGAACGCACACTCGTCTGTTGTCCGAGAGGCCTAACACGATCTAAGTACCACAAGTAGGTTTTCTATGTCGAAACCTCCTTCACGGGATGGGGCCGTGAACTGCGTGACCGGGGGGGGCTGCACCTCCCAGGAGACGGACACAGGGGCAGAGGACAAGGGAAAGATCCCCTGGCGGTTTCACTTCTCCACGGGCGCACAGGGACCCTCAGGCTATCTGGGCTTCAGGCCCTCTCAAAGGGCCAGCAGGCACTTCTAGGGTTTCCCCGTCCAGAGGCACAAATCTGCACAGATGTCAGAGGAAACAAGAAAAGAGATCGTCCTGACCTGGTTCAGGAAGGCCGCAGGGGCAGAGGAGACCACGTGCCCAGGGCAGAGGCTGGTGCCAGGTTAGGGCAGAGGCTGGTGCCGGGTTGGGCCACAGGAGGACATGTGTACCTGCCGACCTCAGCAGGGGACAGGGCCGGAGCCCGAGCGGCCGGCAGAGAGCTGTATTCCCTGCCGGTGGTCCTGACAGCTGCGCCTAGCCACTCGGACCGGGCTGGGCCCTGCAGCAGCCTTCTGCCCTGGAGCCCCGGCAGCTGCTGTGAACGGTACTCGGGTTTCCTAAACACAGCGTACTAACAGATGCCATGAATGTTCATCTCAGAACCATTCAAGACCAGATCGACTGAAACCGGTTTCTAGACACTGCTGGGGAAGAGTGAATGAAATGATGCGGTGTCTTGAGGTAAGGCTGAGGTCACTGGCGAGTCAAGAAGAAGGCAGAGGCACGAGGGCCAGGGCCTATTCCAGTCTCTCACACGTCGCCCGATGAGCACGCCCACACGGCCCAGCTGGGACTGACTCATTTGTGCAACAGGGACCACAGACCCTGACCCGGACATTCTGAACCTTCTAAGGCATGTGTTCAGACACCACAGCTTAGCGGGTGATCCCTCAGTTTACGACAAGAGACTTTTGCAGTACTCTGACCATTTCGTGAAAAGAGCCTCGGACCTCAGCATGGAAGGAATGGAACCCTGGAGGCGCCCAAACGCAGGATCCCGTGGGCCACCCTCACTCACATTTCTGCAGCAGCTCTGCCCGCAGAGTGGCGCTCTTGGGCTTCCGCTTTAGCTGAAAGTGCTTCACTGGGGGAGTGAGGGGTCCCGCCAGGGTCGTCAGGGCGTTCTTGTTCAAGTACTGGCACTCCAGCGGCAGCATGGCCGATGTTTCACACTCACTTGCTGCACGAGGAGAAGCACATGAAGGTCAGGAGGTCCAAGTCCGGCCCACGTACAGTATCCCCGCCCGCATGACAAGGCAGCCCCACCTGCACGCCGCCTAGGCTGCAACCGGGGACCAGTCCCCATGTGGTCCTTCAGACTGAGGCCAGCTGCTCCCCGCCACCATGTCCTGGAACCAAGGCCATCATGGCAGGCCAGGATGCCAAAATGGATGGCCCACCTAGGAGAGGACTCATCAAGAAGCCCTTTAGAAAGCTGAGGTGCCTTTTAAGTCACAAATGCCTGGGAGGGAGCACGGGACTGTCTTGGTGGTTGTGAGCTGTAGCCTTTGGCAGTGCAGGTCAGAGCAATGCAGGTTCACACAAATACAGTCACTTCCAGAGTGGGCTTCCCACACTCCTACATCAAGAAACTGGAACAGATCATGCCCCCAAGCCACAGGAAGGATATGCCTGTGGCTTTTCTCCTCCATTTTCTCTGGTTCGGGAGCCTCCAGGCTTTCACTCCTTCCATGCTGAGTTCCCAACCTAGGGTCTCTCCTGGACCCTGCTCAATCCCAAGCCTCAAAAAAAACTGCCGACATCCTGTGTCTGTGTGGTCACTCTAGGGCCAGAGCTCCGAACAAACCCACAGAGAGATAAGCGCTCTGTTGTCTGAGTTTGTTACATAAACCACCTCCAGAGACCTGCAGGCAATAAGTTCAGATGACGATTTCACCACCCTCAACACCAATTCCCAGATATAGAGGACCTGCTATTTGAAGACGGGGCTTTAGGGAAGTGACTAGGTCATGAGATTCGCCCACCATGTGAGGACACAGTGAGAAGCCCTCTGCTGGCCAGGAAGAATACAGCCCTCTCCAGAAACCAACTCTGCCCTTGACTTCCCACTTCAACCTCCAGAACTGTGAGAAACAAATTACTGTTGTTTAAGCCCTTGGTCGTGCTCCTGTTATGGCAGCCCATGCTGGCTGAGCCACCCAGCTTTAAACTAAACTAAACCTGCCACAAGAATCCTGCCTTCTGGTGGATTCTCATGAGTGAACCCACGCTCTGCGCACATAGTGAATCAACAGTTACTGACCAACAACTGTGTCTGGTCCCGAGAGGGCCCCACGACTGAGGGAGTGGAGAGATTCATCAATGGGTGGCTTCCAGTTCTTGCCATGATGGCAACCTGGCAAGGACTATTGGAACATCACACACACACGGCAAACCCACTTGCATCTAATGCAGGACTGGCTCAGAACACAGAGAAGGTAAAAATGATTCCATCTCACCACCATGGACGGCTGGATTCTGGCACATTCGAGACCTATCCATGAATGAGAGCAATACAGAGTAAAGAGAAACACAAGGAACAATCAAATGTCTTCTAAAATAAAACTGGAAACACAAGCCGGCAGCCACAAGTCATAGGATTGTGTGTTAAAGGAAAGGTTCTGGTTCGGCCAAAGGCAATTGGGAAAGTCGAGAGGCAGGTGGCAGGACGGCCGAAGACCTCGGTACTGTTCACACCAACGCGCATGCACTGGCCAAAGTATGCAAAGACCCCGCAAACCAACAAGAGGAGGCAGCCCCAAGAGGAACACAGGCAGATGCTACTAACAGGCGACGCACAGAGAGGAGATCTGAGACGGCAACGGGCAAAGGGACAACGGCCCCAGACAAACCAGGGGGAGCCAGAGACACCCCAGTGAACATGCCAGGCGGCACTTCCCAGCCATCTCGTCTGCCAAGACAGAGCACTGGACAGTGCACGGTGCCGGGGGGAGTGGGCCAGGTGCCCTCGGGTGCTGCCCTGGAAGGGTGGGCTCCACAGTGACACCACATGAGGAAGCTCCTTGATAAACGTGCGTCCTGCGACCCAACAGTCCACCCTGGCAGAGGCTCCAAGCGAGTCTCCCCGGTATCGATGGGGCGTGTGGGAGCCCTGTGCTGCGGCGCAGAGCTGAGTGGCCGCCCCATCCCGGAGCACAGGGAGCCAGGACAACGACCGAGACCAGCATCACTGAGCAGGGCTGAGGGTGGCACATGATTTTAAGGGCCTAGGGGTCTCACGGTCACCCAGGCTTGAGGGATTAACGGAGCAAACGGTCGTTCTGTTTTTGCACTTCTTTGAGAAACCTCCGTGCTACTTTTTTCTTCTTTCTTCTTTGTCTTTTAGTTAGAGTCTCACTGCTGCCCAGGATCGAGTACAGTGGCACGCTCATGGCTCACCGCAGACTCGTCATCGGAGGCTCAGGCGAGCCTTCTGCCTCAGCCTCCAGAGCAGCTGGGGGAGACAAGGCCTTGCTACGTTGCCCAGGCTGGCCTCGAACTCCTGGGCACAAGCCATCCTCCCTCCTCAGCCTCCCAAAGTGCTGGGATTATAGGCGTGAACCATCACACCCAGCGGAAACATCCTTTTACTAAGGTAAGTAAAAACCATTCTTAGCTCACAGGATTTACAAAAGTAAGTCACAGGCCTCAGCTGCCCATCCCTGGATCAGCAACTTGGGTGAATATTAAAAACAGCATCAAAAGACAGAAAAGAACAGGCGTTGGTGAGGATGCAGAAAAAGGGGGACGTTTACACACTGGTGACAGGAACGTAAATGAGTCCAACCTCTGTAGAAAACAGCATGGAGGCCCGGCCCAGTGGCCCACGCCTACTGTAGTCCCAGCATTTTGGGAGATGAAGGCAAAAGGACGGCCTGAGCCCAGGGGTACCAGACCAGCCCGGGCACTGGGCGAGACCTCATCTCTACAATCTAAAAAAACAAAAAATTAGTTGGGTGTGGTGGCCGGCGCCTGTAGTCCCAGCTACTTGGAAAGCTGAGGAGAAGGATCGCCTGAGCCCAGCAGGTCCAGGCTGTGGTGGCCATGAGCGTGCCACTGTACCCATCTTGGGCAACAGTGAGACTCTAACTAAATGACAAAGAAAAAAGAAAAAAAATTAGCATGGAGATTTCTCAGAGAAGTAAAAAAACAGAACGACCATTTGATCCATCAATCCCACTACTGGAACTCTACTCAAAATAAAACAAACCATGATATTGGCCGGGCGCAGTGGGTCCCGCCTGTAATCCCAGCACTTTGGGAGGCACAGGTCAGAGGAATTTCTGAGTTCAGGGATTTGAGACCAGCCCGGACAACCAGACGAGACCTCGTCTCTATGAATAAATCAAAAAATCAGCGGGCATGGTAGCGCATGCCTGTGGTTCCAACTGCTTGGAAGGCTGAGGTGGGAGGATTGCTGCACCAAGCAAGTCGAAGCTGAGGTGGCCATAAGCGTGCCACTGCACTCCAGCCTGGGCAGCAGAGTGAGACTCCTTGCACCGCCCAACAAAGAAAGAAAAGATACCTCCTTCAAAAAGAGACCTGCATTTGTATGTTTACTGCAATGCTATCCACAACAGCAAAGAAATGGAGTGTCTCTAAGCCACCATCAACAGAGAGTAGATGAAGAAAATCTGGTATGTATACACCATGGAATACTATGCAGTCACAAAAAGGATAAACTCAGGTCTTTAGCCGCAACATGGATGGACGCAGGTCACTATCTTAAACGACAAGGCACAAGACAGGCACAGAAAGTCAAATATCACATGTTCTCACTCCTAAGACGGCGCTAAACTAGTATGAACTTGGCTGGAGAAAAATCACTTAATGGGTATAATGGACAACAGCATGAAAAACTAGAAAATACCCAGGAATAAGGAAGATAAAAGGCCTCTACAGAGATCCCTGAAAAGATCTAACAGCTATGCCCATGCTCACAAATTATAGGGTTCAACATTATTCAGAAGACAGCACCCCAGAAGGAACTACACACCCAACTCAGTCTCAACTCCCACGGGTAGGTTTTTGTGTATCACCTGAGAAGTGAATATAAAATACCCCAGACGTGCACAGGGACGTGAAGAACAGCCCAAGATGCTCCCGCAGGAGACAGTGGGACAGCTGCCCTGTCAGCTGACAAGACTGAGCAAGGAAGGGGCAGCAACTGACTGTGGGTTACCAGCAAAGCAACACAGAAATGACCGAAAAGAGCAAAGCGCAGCCCAGACACAGACCTGCAGCCAAAGTTACAGCAGCTCAGAGAAAAAGAGACGGCAGTCCATCAACGGTGCTGGACTAACGTCCATGTGGACAAGCAGGTGCCAGCTTCACACAGCCACCCACTCCAGGGACTCAGAAGATTCAAGGGGGAAAGATTAGACTGGACAGCTCAGCCCGGGCCCCAATTGGTGGGGAAGCATTTCCTAAAGGAGACACAATCAGCCAGGCTAGGTGGCTCAGCCTGTAATCCCAGTGCTTTGGGAGGCTAAAATGAGTGGATTAGCCGGGCTCGGTGGCTCAGCCTGTAATCCCGCACCTTGGGAGGCTGAGGTGAGCACTTTGGGAGGCCAAGAAAGGAGGACCATGTGAGGCCAGGAGTTCAAGACCAGCCCGGGCAAATAGCAAGACCCCATCTCTACAAAACCTTAAAAAAAAAAAGAAGATACATAATTAGCTAAGGGTGGTGGCCTAAACCTGTCATCCCAGCAACTTGAGAGGCTGGGGGCCACTCAGAGGGCTGGAGTGGGAGAACGGCTGGGAGCCCTGGAGCCTGATACTGCAGGGAGCTATTATCCCACGACTGTGTTCCAGCCTGGGTGAGCGCAGTGAGACCCTGCCTCAGAAAAATTACAATTAAATTGAGTGTAAAAAACAACCAAGCAAAAACTCCAGGAAGTAAGCTAGGTCACACCACAATGGAAGATGCTTGTTACACGTAAAACTGAAAAGGGTGTGTAGTTCAAGCATTTATTCAAGTGAAAAACGAGAAAAAAAACACACACTGCCACAAAACAACAAGGAAAAAAAGGCAATTTAAAAAAGACTGGAACAGACAAGTCTCGCAGATAAAAACATGAAGAGATGTTCAACCATATTAATAAGACCAAGACAAATTAAAACCACTTGCTGATACTAACACACCCACCAGAGTGACAAGTTTGGTGGGTGTATAATTTGACACAAGCACTCTGAAAAGCAATTTGGCTTCAGACTACGACCCCTCACTGTCTCACTCCTCCATATTATTCCCTGAGAAGCCCATGCCTGCAAGCACCCACGCACATACAATCGTGTTGGCAACAGTTTACTCCTAACAGCAACACACCGGCCAGAACTAAGCGTGTCCCTGTGAGAGAACCCGCAAAGCACTTTCTGCGCATAGAACCTCACACCACAGAGCAGTGAAGACTCAACTGGTTCAGCTGCAACTTGGAGCTGTCAGACACAGCACAGACATACCCACACCGCACACACGCAGAGCACACTATGATACCTCAACACTGAGTTCAAAGCAGGCAAAACCAAGCTCTACCGATCAGGAATGCAGATAATTGTGTGACTGGTAACACTAGGAAGCATGGCACAGAAGTGATCCTTTCTCTAAAACAGGGGGGGGGGAGGGTGGACATTAGGAAAGGGGGCACTTGTGGAGCCAGCGGGGTTCTGCTTCCTCACTTGAGGGGCAACCGTGGGAGTGGCTCCCAATGCCATATTCCTCAGGGTGAACACACAGCACCTCCGATTACATGTTTTATCGCTACTAAAAACCGAGCATCTTTAGAACTCTGAGAACTGGGACCACTTCCATCCACCAGACACTCATAGATTACTTTTACAAAAACAAGGTCAAATATCCCGCTAGTTTTCTATTGCTCTCATTTCTCTAAACTTTATAATTTAAAACTATGTATCTATACAGAACTCGTACTATGCATAGACACTAACTGTATTCCATAATTTATGTGCGACCCAATGAAATGCCTTTTTGCTCCATGCGGCCCAGGGAAGCCGAGCGTTGGACACCCCTGGTTTGAACTAGGTGCATCAGTGTTTTGCCAAACTACTTAGTGTATTTGAAGGTATGAGGGCCCTGGGGGGATGGGAACGTTGGGGGTACAGGAAACTGGAGGGTCCCCAGGGGGGACATGAGGGGCAAGCGAGGGTCCTGGGGGCGGGAAGGCTGGGGCGGAAGCAGACCTCACGTAGCCACTCACTGGAATGCAGAATACCCCGGGGGTCGAGGACGGACAGCGTAAGGTCCCTGGAGACTTGGGAAGGGAGGGGAAGTACGTGGGGGGGCGAGCGGGGAGCATGTGAGGGTCCGGGGGATGGAGATTGCTGAGTGGGACAGGGGAGCAGAGGGGCGTGTGAGGTCGGGCCGCCGGGGCAAGGGACGGGAAGGGGCAGGGGAGGTGAGCGAGGGTCCGGGCGGGGTTCGGGGTCTCGGGCGCCGCCCGCCTCACCTCGTCCACCGTGCGGCGCGGGAGGTGCAGCGTCCCGAGCAGCAGCTTGAGCTTCACGGCTGACGACAGCCCGTGGAAGCAGAGGCGGATGTTGTCGATGACCGCGGCCGTGAGCAGGGACGCGATGCTGGGCGGCGCCCACAGCTCGTCCGTGGCCCCCAGCTTGTTGTGCAGCCACAGGCCCGTGTCGCTCTCTCGCATGGACGCCATCTTGGGGAGCGCCGCGCCGGCATCTGACGGAGCCACCAGCGCGCCGCCCGCGAGGACCCCAACATGGCGGCACCCGGCGAACGGCGGGCGGCGCGGGCGGCGCGGGCGGCGAGGCCCCACGCGCGGGACCCCGAGCGAGGGCGCTCCTTGGCGGGCTCTGCGACTCCCGGAAACTTCGTGGCGACGCTAAGTGCCGGAGCGACGCGGGGACGCCGTGGAAGGCCTGCCGCTTCCGTAACGCATCATGGCGGCGCCCAAGCCGGCGCTCGGGACGGCCGCGGAAGATGACGTCACGGAGGGCGGTGCGGGGTGGCGACGCGGCGTTCGCCCGAGAAAGCCTAGGGAGCGCGAGCGGCTGTCTGGCCGGGAGAAAGCGGGCGCCTCTCGCGCGCCTTCCAGGCTGTCGGCCCTTCCCTCTCCGCCCTGGGACCCCGCCCTCTCGAGCCACGGTCTCCGCGCCCCGCTGTCGGGTCGTCGGCCTCCCCGGCGGGACCAGCACCCGCACAGCTCCCAAGCCGCCCAGCGAGCGAACGGGTGACCCCGGAGCCGCCGCCCCCGGGCGCCCTGTCCCACCGCCCAGCCCGGCTGCCCTGCGGAGCCGGGTCGCTCCGGGCCGCGCCCACGCTCTCCGTCCCGAACCCACCCTCGCCTCGTCCCTGCGCCCGCCGCGCAGCCCAGGCCCCGCGGGGGTCCTCGCGCTCGCTCCGCCGGGCCCACGTGGAGGACTGGGAGCCGCGTGTCCGCGAGCGGGGCACCCGGTCAGAGGACACACAGGGCGTGAGGCCGAAGGCTTCTAGAAGGCTCTCGGGGGCTGTCCCCGCACCCCCTCCTGAAGCACTAACGGGCCTCGTTCGCTTCGGGATGTGAGCCGGCTGGCGAGAGCCAGAAGTGGCCTCTGGAATCTGCGAGCTTCTCATTAAGTACAATGTCAATGAAACTCTGTTATGTTCGTCTTACTGTCTTTCCTTCTTTTTAGCGGTGTTTTGCTTCAGTCTGCTATTGCCCGTGCTGCTGCAGTTGTTCACGTCTAGTGTAACTGGATGGTGGAAATGCCGCCTAGGGGTCCCCTGCACGGCCCGCCCCTCCACACTCAGTGGGAGCTTGAACTTGGCAGTGGTGGGAGTGCACACCTGGAAACCAGCAAATGCTACCAATCGGAGCTGCGTGGGCCGTTCTGCTGATTGTTTACATTAGGATGGTGATAGAGAATACGTAAAAAGTGAAGATTAAACCTAAGAGGGTTTAAGCTCAGGACTAGCCTTGGCAACATAGCAAAACTTGGACCTGCAAAAAAAAAAAAAAAAAAAATTAGCCTAGTGTGGTGGGGCACCCCTGTAGTCCCAGCTCCTTGGAAGGCTGAGGCAGGAGGATAGCTTGCGCCCAGGAGCTTAAGGCTGTGGTGTGTGGTGCCACTGTACTCCAGCCTTGGCAACAGAGTTAGACCCCCAGCTCAAAAAATAAAAAAAAAAATAAAAAAAGAAGGAAGAGAGGAAAAAGAAGAAAGTGAGTTGTGTCTAGTCATTACATTGTGAATGACACAAAAACTTGAGGACATATTTCTTTCATTGATTACAAGCTATGATGTGATTCAGCAAAGATTCGGATCGTTGGCTAATGGGTAAAGTTCTGACATCAGTGCAGCTGATGCTGAAGTTTAATAGTTAGAAATGCAGGGTAAGAAATCATGTAACAGTTAATTCCGTATCAAGTTTAATGAGATGAGGTGAGAGAACAGTGACTGGGAGGCAACTACACTTGTCGGATCATGTTTGAATCATAACCATTAGTCGCTGAAATGAACAACTTCGCACAGAAACCCCTGTGCAAACATTTATAGCAGTTTTATTCATGACAGCCCAGAACTTGAAACAATCCAGATGATTCTGACCCTGTTTGTAGCTTTCTGTAGAACATATGGCTCTTTTCTGTAGAATATAAGTTACTTGATGCATTCGAGTCCTTGGTTTTATGCCCTTGAAAGCAGTTCTGGGTCATCAGAAGAAATTCTACTTAACATCTGGTTTACTCTAGAAGACAGACCACTAGCAGGAAGTCTTTGCAATACCTAAAACCAATAATGGACTAATATTCAGGATGAAAAAAGGAATGCCTATAGATCAATGAGAAAAGGACAGGAGACCAAACAGATGAATGTGCAAAAGCGAAGAAAAAAGGCAATTCATACGGGCAGAAGGATTGCTCGAACCCAGGAGTTGGAGACCAACTGGACAACATAGCAAGACCTTGTCGGCACTTGGGGTTGGTCACTGCGCAGACCAGATTCTGCTCACTCAATCATCTCTCTCTGCTCCCTCCGAGACCATGTCTGACAAACCCGATATAGCTGAGATCGAGATATTCCATAAGTTGAAATGAAAGAAGACAGAAACGCCAGAGAAAAATCCACTGCCTTCCAAATAAACAATCGAACAGGAGAAGCAAACAGGTGAATCATAATGAGGCCAGCGCCACCTGTATGCACTTTACATTCCACAAGCATTGCCTTCTTATTTTCCTTCTTTTACCTGTTTAACTTTGTAAGATGCAAAGAGGTTGGATCAAGTTTAAGTGACTGTGCTGTCCCTTTTCACGTCAAAGAACTACTGACAATGAAGGCTGCGCCTGCCTCTCCCATTTGCCTCTCTGGCCGGCTGGGAAGGAAAAGAGCTTGCATGTTGGTGAAGGAATAAGTAGGGTGGGATGACAGTGAAATCTAGAGGAAATAAGCTGGCCCAAGGTGTCCTACAGGCTGTAAAATGCAGTTTAGTCAGAGTGCCATTTTTTTTCAAATGTTTTTAGTTATTGGAATGCACAATTTTTGTAATATGGAAACAGAAAATTTTAAAACCTGAAGGAAAAAAAAAACCTCATCTCTACAAAAATCAAAAAGTCAGCTGGGTGCAGTGGCACATGCCTGTAGTCCCAGCTACTTGGAAGGGTGTTGCAGGAGGATCTCCTGAACCTATGAGTTCAAAGCTTTGGTGAGCTGTTACCGTACCACTGCACTCCAGCCTGGGTGACAGGGTGAGACCTCAATTTAAAAAATAAAAATCGATGCAAAAACGATCTATGATGAACAAATCATTAAATGAAAGCAGCATCAGTATTACTGGTTTGTTTGTTTGCCTCAACTGCAATATGACTCAGCACGGCATGGTTATCCCTGTCGAAGCAGCAGTGAGCTGACTTTAAAATTTGCACCTCTGAGCGAACTGACCTATAACTTCATTTGTATATGTTATTTGATTTCTCTATGTTTTTAGCAACTTTGTCTACAGGCAGAAATTGCTTATTCTTTGACAATCTATCCTGTCTGAATCTGCAGCTTTTTTCTGGAGATTTTGAGTGGCCTTTCAATATGTTTGATGTTTAGCAGCTGCTATTTATTTTTACACTAGTTCTGCCTTTTCTAAAGCGAATACTTTTATATAGGATCTCAGATTTACTTATGGGATGGTGTTTATGATAGTCTTGTTGTGGGAAAACAGAGGGACTGTGACACTGAGGCTATCTTAGGAAGTAGCGTTTTTATTACCACCAGCGCAACTCCACAGGGTAATGCTCCAAGGCTGAGCAACCTGGAGAAAGAGGAGAGGGGTCTTAGATGTTAATTTAGGTAAGCGAGGGTGGTCGGGTTGTATGGCTATACATTCTAATTTGTCATTGGCAAGGTTGTATTTAGCAAAACCAAATTTTAAAAGAACAAATTGTCTCCAAGATATACATGACAAACGGGTTATAAAGTGATAACTTCACAAAGAAAGGATGGGGGGTAAGACTGTGAATCGATTACTATCTTGCACTTCCAGGAAAGTGTCTTCTGGCCGTTTGGTTTTCTCACATTCCATGTCTAGCAGGTTTGAAGCTTGCAGGTTGATTTTTAAAAAGGAATAATTTAAACTTTTCAACCCCTCTCTGTCACATCCCCCCCTTTGATGCTTGACCCTTCATGGGTTAAAGAGCATCATCTTCAATTTGGTGCATTAAGTGGGCCGCAGTTTTTCGTTCAACAACTGTTTCCACAAACTTAGAGATGGAGTTCATAATTACTGGGACTGTGCAAGGGAGGGTAAGACAGGATCCCAACAATAGGATTACAGATCCATTAATGTACTTAAATCCTCCCAGACCCGAGAACATGTTTTCAAACCAGTTGCGAATTTTTATGCCATGCCATTTTTGTACTGGGACATGGGCAAGCTTTCTAATATTGGTGGCTATATCAGTTATAGCTTTGCTGTTATCATCTATTTGTAAACAACAGTCAGAGTTATTAAATTTACCATATACTCCTTTTTCTGCTAGCAAGTAGGGGTCAACTCTGTCAGTCCTATAGAAAGTAAAATGACAAACAGTATAGCAGTTGACAAATACAAAAGCTGACAAAGCGAAACAATGGCTTATCAG
Organism: Cephalopachus bancanus; assembly: GCA_027257055.1. Lineage (NCBI taxonomy): Eukaryota > Metazoa > Chordata > Mammalia > Primates > Tarsiidae > Cephalopachus > Cephalopachus bancanus. Next base: position 15,259 of record JAPVLO010002073.1, read on the forward strand.
TAAGGTGTTGATTCCGTTGAGTCCTCAAGCTTCTGCCGTGCGTAGATCGACCAGCGTCCAATGTGTAGCTGAAGCAAGGCTGATGGATCTTATCAGTAAGGTGTTGATTCCATTAAGTCCTCAAGCTTCTGCCATGGATAGATCAGCAAGGCCGGTGAATCCTCAAACTTCCGCCATGTGTAGACTAGCCATTCCTGGAGTGGCTAGGGTAGGGCTTGGGAAATCCATTGGCCTCAGTGACTTTTCGGAGGGTCAGCTTAAGGGAAGCTGACAGATTTGCAGTGCACTCCCAGTCCTGGGAAGCAGGCTTAACTCTGCTGTAATGGATCCAGGGAACTATTTTGGCTACTTTGACAGCAGTTGGGGTAGACAAAAGGACAGTAAATGGGCCCCTCCAGAGGGGTTTTAGAGGCTGTATATTCCATTCTTTTATCCACACCATATCACCTGGTTTAAAAGAATGGGCATCAGTAGGTAAACAAATTGGTAACCATTCTTTGACTTGATAATGGATGGCATTTAAGGCTGAACCTAAGGCTTGCACTTGTTTTAGAGTAAGATTTTGTAATTCTTTTAAGTCTCCCTGTGTGCCCTTAACAAGACGGGGTGGCTGCCCATAAAGGATTTCAAAAGGCAAGAAACCTGTTTGTTTTGTGGGGCTAGACCTTACCCTTAGAAGGGCTATTGGCAGAAGCTGGACCCAGTGTAAATGAGTTTCTTGGCATAACTTACTTAGTTGTGATTTTAAGGTCTGGTTCATTCGCTCCACCTTTCCCAAACTTTGCGGTCTCTTGGCTGGATGGAGCTTCCATTTGATTTGCAGTCCTCTTGTCATTAACTGTACTACCTCGGCTACAAATGCCGGTCCATTGTCCCATCCTGTAGTGATGGGGAGTCCAAATCGAGGAATGATTTCTTTTAACAGGAGTTGGGCCACTTCGGTGTCTTTCTCTGTCCTTGTGGGGAAGGCCTCAACCCCTCCTGAGAAAGTACACACAAAAACAAGGAGATATCTGTAGCCTGGGCAGTGTCGAGAGTTCTGTAAAGTCCATGATAAGATCCTTAAAGGGCGCCCCCCCACATGCTGCACTCCGGGGGAGACTTTGGGTCCCTGCTGCGGGTTATTTTGAGCACAAATTAGACATAGTTCACAGACTGCCTGGAGAGTTGGGGGACTTAGAAGTACTTACTGAGGGTATTTTTAAGAGCGGTCCGTCTGCTGTGTGTCTTTTGGTGAAATTGCTTGATAAATGCTGGAGCCAATGATTCTGGAATTGCTATTCGGCCATCTTAGAATTTCCACCATCCAGCTTGTAAGTAGTGTCCCGTTTCGGTCAAACCATGTTTTCTCATTTGGCGCGTAGCAAGGGCTCCAGTCGTCAGCAACCTAGGAAGCAGCGGCGTGGTTATTGCAGTCATTTTAACAGGTGACAGAGTGAGACTCCGACTCAGAAAAGCAAACAAAAAAAACCCAGTTTCTCTTGTTGCTGCGAGCTTTGTTTCTTGATCTGCTTTGTGATTTCCTTTGACAGTTATCGCACTTCTCATTTGATGCCCTCTGCAATGTATGACTGCTACCTCTTTTGGTGTCCATACAGCGTCTGGTAGCTCTAGAATATCCTTGCCATATTTTATGTCTTTTCTCCCGAATTGATTAAACATCTCTCCTTGTATAAGGCCCCATGCACATGCCAGGTAGTAAAAGCATACTTGGAATCTGTATAGATATTAGCACGTAGCCCTGCGGCTAGCTAGAGGGCTTGAGTGAGCACAATGAGTTCTGCTTTCTGAGCTGAAGTTTCTATCAGCAGAGGTTTTGCCTCTTGGAGTTTAGAGATACCATTGAATAGCCCACAAAGCACTCTCCCTCCTGTATGAAATTGCTCCTGTCAGTGAAGTACTCAACTTCAGGGTCCCTGAAGGGCTGGTTTGTTAAATCTGGACAGCTACAGAACACTTCATTTATTATTTCTTTTTTGTTTGTTTGTTTTTTGTTTTTTGAGTTGGAGTCTGACTCTGTCGCCCAGACTGGAGTGCAGTGGCCGCTCCTGGCCACCGCAGCCTCGATCTGCTGGGCTCCGGCGATCCTTCTGCCTCAGCCTTCTGAGTAGCCGGAATTACAGGCATATGCTACCACGCCCAGCTGATTTTTTTATTTATTGTAGAGATGAGGTCTTGCTGCCCAGGCGGGTCTCGAACCCACGGGCTCAGGCAATCCACTCACCTCAGCCTCCCAAAGGCGCGGGATTACAGGCTGAGCCTCATTTATTATTTCAATGCAATCATGGTCTGGCTGTCCTGGCTCTATAGGTAGTAAGGTTGCTGGATTTAGGGTCTTTACTACCTCTAGGCGAATGTGTGGGTTTTCACAGAGCATTCTCTGATATTTGATCATTCGAGCATCAGTTAGCCAATATTGCCCCTTGTATTCCATTAAATTTATCACAGCATAGGGCACTCTGACAAGTTTTGTCCTATAGTTAGTTTGTCAGCTTCTGTTATCAGGAGTGCTGTGGCTGCCTGGGCTCGTAAACAAGGCAGCCGGCCCTGAGCCACAGAATCTAGTTGTAATAAATATGCCGCAGGTCTGTGCCATGACCCCAACATTTGAGTTAAGACCCTACTGCAGTACCAACACATATATGCACATATAAAAAGAAAGGCTTAGTTACATTTGGGAGTCCCAGACCAAGGGCATTGGTGAGGGCTGTTTAATTTGTCCAAAAGCCTGTTGCTGAGCCTTTTCCCATAGCAGAGGGTCCCATTCACCCCCCACTTTGTGGCTTCATAGAGGGTTTTTGCCATGATGAAGATGTTAAGTATCCAAATTCTACAGAACCCTGCAACCCAGAAAAACTCCCAGATTTGACACTGGGTGGTTGGTGTTAAACCCAAAATTCAAAATCCGAGAGACCAAAGAGCCAGCTCTGATGCAAACATATGAGGGTCTTTATTCAGGCTTGAGTCTGGGCTCACGTTTGAAGCTGACACAGCAGCTTCAGGGACGAGAGAGCCCCGACCCAGGCTAACATGCACCTTTTATACATAATTCTGAAGGGGTGGGGTGGCTTTACAAACTTGTGCACACAGGATTGGATAAAAACTATATGACGCAGTTACAAAGACTTTGATTGGTTGATTTAAGTTCGATTTGCGCGGGCTCAGGCTTAGTTACTTGTGATGGACAAGTAACTGCCAAATGGGTGGAATGGAATGCCAGATAAGCTAGGTTTAGCAAGCAGGCAAGAGGTTTGAAACAAGGCAGAACCCATCAGGGGGGTGGCTGGCACCACCAGTCTACCGTTATCTAAGCAAAGGAATGTCTGGGAGGGGGTTTATTGCTTAACATTCACACACTGCTAGCAGCAGTTGCAGAAGCAATTGGTTATTTTATGGGACAAACAAAAATTAAACTAACAAAGTTCTAAGTACAAACACTGCAAACAAATACAGTGAACGTGGGGTAGGAATTCATATAGTAATAGTTCTTTTTGAGTTTTTTTTCTTAATCTCTTGGGTCTCTCATTCCCCCCTCTCAGAGGAACCTAAAGATAGGACCCAATCATGGGTCTGCATAGGTTTTTTTAAGACTATTTTGAAAATGGGTAGAGACAACACGGGTGGGTACCAAGTGGTGGGTACTGTTGTTTGAGTACCATGAGTTGAACAGTGCTGACTTGATTTTTAACAAAGGCTATAAGCTTGTTGATGATGCAAGGCTCGAAAATAAGTAGGAGAATTAAAACAACTAAAGGACCAACTACGGTGGAAATTAATGTAGCAAACCAGGGGAGCGGTTAAAGCATGCTTCAAACCAATTGAGTTGTTCTTCTCGTTCTCCAAAACTACAATAGTAGAAAATAGAGACAATGAAATTCTTAAAGTTAACTGTATTTTTATTAAACCTTAAAATATCATGATTGGTCATGCTTGAACTAACATGATTCTTTAACGTTAGCATGACCTATTCTATAATATTTTTTATGAATAAAATAAATTCAATTTTTATAATAGGTAGAAAAACCTTACATTAATTGTAGTTAAAGCTGGCCTAAAAGAATGCAGCCCAGTCTAAAGTACGCACTGGGCTCTCAGGAATGTGGCCCAAATTTTGTGCTGGGTCATTTCTGAAAACTTTAGATAATTATTTATACCATTGAAAAGCTTGAAACAGCTCTCTATAAGTATATATTAACTCTATAAATATACTTTTAAATTTTATAAAGAAGCTTGTACCGTATAAAAGGCTTTCAAATGTGACCTGAATTTGAATTATATTTAATTCCTAAGCCAAAACGACAGTTTTATGGGAAACAGGAACAATGGGTTTCTAGAGTGAGCCATGCCTGTCACAGGCACAGAACCTTCAGTTTAGATCAGCAGAGTTTCTTTAGGTTACTTGTGCTGCATCATAAAAGGAGGAGGAAAATGGGGTCAATGGCTCCCAAACCCATCCTAGCGGTCTCGGGGTCCATGGCCCTCCCTGATTCCTAACACTCAGTGGGCCTCCGTGGCTGGCTCCCAACATCTCCCCCTTTTTAAATTTTTTTAGCACCAAACCATGAAACTCGGTGTTGAGCTGAGAAATGTTCTTTTTTAGTACTCTGAAAATAACTGGAAGTAGGCATAGCAACACAAGAATCACTGTCCCGCAAATTCCCACATTAATGAGTATAGACATCAATGACTTTTGATTAACAAACAATAAGAAGTTATTAAATATGGAGCTAGCCAATTTATAGGACCGGAACTGCTTTTCAGCAACTGTCCTGTATGTCTTGACGTAATTTAGTAAGGTCTATACTCAAGTCCGAATGATTTAAAATTCCAAGGATATGATTTTCTATCTTGTCCTAATTATGGACAGACTTATTTACCTCCAAAGAAGTGAGGCAAATCCACTTAAACTCAGAGTGACATCGGAGAGCCAATTTTATCTTTAAAGTCACAAGCTCTTGTCCTATTGCTAAAACTGTTTTGTTTAAGCATTAACTTTACTTTTTAACTTTTGATCTATAATCTCCTGAGTAGCTAATGCAATAGAAACATTCTTAGATAACTGATCAGCAAAGGTAGGTGTATGAACTTCTTCAGATAGAGCTACAGCTGAAACTGTTATTGAAGTAGCAACAGCTATTAATGCTGTAATTCTTAAAATTAAAGTAGCTAAAAAAATCTTTGTCTTTCTAACACAGCATTAATCTTATATAATGTCTGTAAACCATATTCAGCATATTAACGGGATGGCAAAGATATGGGGATCATTAAATAGGGGAGTTGCTTGAGAATGACAAATCTCTCATAAAAGGCGTTGGTTAAACAATTAGTAAAATGCATTCAGTACAAGATATCTTATAAACATTGGCATGATAAGCAATTTTAACAGTTTGAAATCCATTCCATACAAGAAATATATAAGGAGATTGCAAGTATGCTCTAATAAGTTATGACTGAGTTTGTCCAACAGATCTAGACAGGCTGACTGGTTGAAGGGCTGTGAGAGCTCTCCATAGATGAGGCTGAATAATCTGCTGGACACCGTACTGGATGGACAGTACTGGAGGCACCCATCCATTAGAATGACACCTAGCTGTGGCAAGCGTAGAGCCATTAAAAACCCAGTCACTAATATATAGTCTTTTACCGGGCACAGGATAGTCCACCTTAGAGTTATAAGCACAGTCTCTTCATTTCAGGAAGCCAGTATCATGCTGGATGAGTGACCAGTCCTTTTCCGTATCATTGAAGGGACAAGCAGGTACGCTGACAGGTGGTGAAGCATTCTTCCAGGCATTAACATTTCCAGCCACCAACCATCCTGATAAGGGCTTTCTGTACTCAGAGACTTAAAGGTAGATATTAAGCAAGAAGCCCGGTACCTGAGCACGAAATAAAGCAGGCCTTTCCATTTTCCTGTAAGGAGATCCTTCTATATTACCATAGGTTTAATTCTTTTATCCAGGTTCCAGTGTTTAGCCATAGCTGAGTTGACTGTGAACTCAAATTTAAATGGTTTACAACAAACAAGGCATGATTTAAAATATGGTGGGGAGAACTATACTTGAACCTCCCGTCTTGTAATTCATTTATTTGATTTTTAAAGTTTGGTAAGCTTTTTCAACTATGGCTTGACTGGGTGAATTGTAGGGAATTTTTGTGGAGTAAAAAATGTTAAATTGGGAGCAAAACTGCTGGAAAAATTTAGATGTGTATGCCGGACCATTGTCAGGGAGGCCAGACATGCCTACAGTCAGGAACCTGAATAGGTGAAGTAAACTTTGGGCATGAACAGGAAAGGGCAGGACCTTAAGCAAATGCTATTTGGATTTAATAAAACATCAAGTGAGAGCATAGGCAAAAATTATTAAGCAAACAATGTTGAAAAGAGTTATTGTTCCAAAAAAACAATGTTGGAAAAGTGAAAGTTCCATAAATTATATGTATCCATTAACATAAGTTGAAATATTTCCTTGTAAATTATTTATAGTTGTACTTTAATAAGGAAATACAGCCACTTTGACTCAAAGTCTGAAGAAAGAAAGATTGAAAACATTAGAGACATGTAGTTAGGTTATAGCTTAAATTGAGAATTCAAAACAGGTAAGCATTGGCAAGAGAAAAACAGTTTCCTTTGTTTTTATAATGGGTCTGACATACTTTTACAACAATTGATGTGCTAGAGAGTGAAGCCCAGGTTATTTTCCACTCATCCTATGTTGGATAGTAATTCTTGTGCCTGGAAGGAGATTTTAAAGTTCGTGCTGTTAGTGAAATTTACCTGGCCTTCAGGCAATTTAGAAGGGGTGGGGTAGGTGTGGTCCCTGGAGCTTGTTGCTTATCTCACCCCAGAGACTGAATCAAGAACTTGAAGAGTTTAAGTATCAAAGTTTTTTTTTTTTAAAGCATGTTACAACACAAAATCACAGTAGTTATTGTAAAAGTTACTGATTTAGCCAAAATGACAGTCTGGCGATTTTGAAAAGAAAAAAAAACTTCGCTCTTTTGTAACAAAGACAGGGGGAGGGCTAATTGAATTTTGTCTTTCTTTTTTTTTTTTTTTTTTTTTTTTGAGTTGGAGTCTCACTCGGTCACCAGACTGGAGTGCAGTGGCCACTCCCGGCCACCGCAGCCTCGACCTGCTGGACTCCGGCGATCCTTCCGCCTCAGCCTTCTGAGTACCGGAATTACAGGCACGTGCTACCATGCCCGGCTGATTTTTTGATTTATTGTAGAGATGAGGTATCGCTGCCCAGGCGGGTCTCGAACCCGCGGGCTCAGGCAATCCACTCACCTCAGCCTCCCAAAGGCGCAGGATTACAGGCTGAGCCACCGAGCCCGGCTTGTCTTTCTTTCTTTACTAACTTTTATTTACCGTGTTTGATAAACTTATACTGTTTTTTTGACATGCTTAAACCTTTTATTTTTGTTCTATACTTTCTTTAACCAGCCATTTATTATAGAACAAAAATGTATTATATAATATTTTTTATATAATTATTTATCTTTTCTTTATTCTTTTTACTAAAAAACATACCTTACCAACAATTTTCTTTACTTTTTTTTTTTTTAACCTTAGAGCTCTAACCAAAGCAATAAGTTTATGTGCAGTGGAAGGGCTTAGCTAGGATCCAACGTGGAACTATTAGGGAAATCCAAAACTATACAAAAGACACCCAAAAAGCACCTTAGTTAGCCTGTTTATTAACACCTTTTAAAATTTTTTTTAAGTTAGCTAGCAGGATTCATTTACATGATCCTTTCACCTTCCTCCGGAAAGAAGGTTGACACAGTCCCAGCTCAGATACAACTTGAGAGAAATTTATCATAAGAAAACAACAAAGAATTTTCAAACATCCCCCCCCCCGTCCCAGCCACCCTCTGAGAAGAGACCCACCAAGTCATGTGGAAACTTGAAATGATTTTATGGGGGCGAGGGGGGGACAAAGAGAGGGGACAAAGGAGGTGAAAACCTTTCTTATTTTGTTTACCGAATTTGCCTTGAACGCTTGCAATTTATTATTGTTTATAATATATATATTATATTACTTATATATTGGCTATATATATAGCTTATATTGCTTATATTACTTATTTTGGCTGAGAATTCTAGGGTATACTTTTAAAATGAAATGATAGAACCACAGTTATTAGCAGAAATTCTTCCGCAGCAGTATATAGAATCTGTAAGCTTTTATACTCGCTTTGAAAGTTTTCCCACTGATTTGCTCATTCTCATTAATCCTCTTTGTTCTCAGTTTTCTCTCTGCCGAGAGCAGGGCAGATCCTGAGCGCAGCATCTGTCCTAGTCCCCAGGGCCTTGGCGCGCAGGCTGCAGACCATGGCTTGCATGCTCCACCCTGCTGCAAGAGGGGGGGGGCAAGGGTCACCACGCTGTGCCTCGGCCGCCCCGGGGTGGGCTTTGTTTTCTGCGAGGCCAGGACTCTGAGCATCGGCCCTGTTTGGGTGAAATAAAAGATTTGGCCCACGGTGGGGGTTATCAGTTACATCCTGCCATATGAGGATGCAAGGCATCTGATCTGGGTGGCCATGACAGAGAACAGGAAGATAATATGCTTAACCTGCAAAGCAAAACTTAGTGAGAAAGTCCCCTCTGGTGGCCATCTTACATTGAAGGACGGCCTTTTTTTTTTTTTTTTTTTTAGAAATGATTACACTCAGATTATCAGCCCTTTTCTTTACGTCCGAGAAATGATCAGTCATAAGAGTTAGAGGATTTTAGTCAGTCTCTGTCCCATGTTTTCCATCCACAGTAACACACACACAAACACAGCAGACAAAAAGACGCCACCAACACAAAAAAATGGATGCCTACGGCTGTGGAGACAAAGATGAAACCGATCTGAAGGCAAGTCCGTGCCTCTTGGTGCTGGGCTACCTTCAGATATGAGGACAGCACTACCCTCCAAATGGGGGCCTGGTGCGTACCCGAAAAATTGGGCGTACCAGACGACCCCCTCTCACTGGCCCACCAGTGCGTTCGGGAGCTAAACTGAACTTAGGCTAAGTACACGCTTCTTGGCGCCTGGACTCCCTTACAGGTACAGGTGAGGACAGACAGCTTCCACCCTGTCCTCCAGATGGGGTCGAGGACGTCTTCCAGGATCCCCAGCCAGTGGCCCCCGGGTGCGTCCACCCACACCTTCTTTCCCGCCTTATGGGTTGGATATCGATATCCTACAAGAAGCGTGCTAACAAACAAGTAACAAACAAGCAGACAGACAGACAAGCTAATGAACAGGCAGACAGACAGACGATAGAGTGCACTCACCTGTCAGCAGTGATACCCTCCGGGGTGGGGTCTAGGAGGTCTCTGGGATCTTGGTGGGACCTCCAAATGTTAAACCCAAAATTCAAAATCCAAGAGACCACCAAAGAGCCAGCTCCGATGCAAACACACGAGGGTCTTTATTCAGGCTCGAGTCTGGGCTCAAGTTTGAAGCTGACGCAGCAGCTTCAGGGATGAGAGAGCCCCGACCCAGGCTAACACGTACCTTTTATACATAATTTTGAAGGGGTGGGGTGGCTTTACAAACTTGTGCACACAGGATTGGATAAAAACTATATGACGCAGTTACAAAGACTTTGATTGGTTGATTTAAGTTTGATTTGCACGGGCTCAGGCTTAGTTACTTGTAATGGACAAGTAACTGCCAAATGGGTGGAATGGAATGCCAGATAAGCTAGGTTTAGCAAGCAGGCAGGAGGTTTGAAACAAGGCAGAACCCACCAGGGGGGTGGCTGGTGCCACCAGTCTACCATTATCTAAGCAAAGGAATGTCCAGGAGGGGCTTATTGCTTAACATTCACATGTCGCTTTCAATAACGACTCTCACACGATTCTTCTGCAAGCTGCTTTAATCCCAGGTTACTACATCGTTCTTCCTCCTCTTTTCTCCTATTCGTGACCTTAAATCTAGTATCTCTGCCCAAACAATTAAGGTAACGCGGCACGCACCGATAGGCCCGTAAGAGAGGATTGTATGCTGACATCCTTTAGTTGCCTTATTAGGGCTTGTTTTGTCTTGTGGTCTGGCTGCTTCGGGCGCCATGTTAGGGCGGAGGCGCTCCACAGCTCCCCCTTTTTTATTTATTTTGGCAGGAGAGGGTAGTGGTCACAGCCCCCATATAACAAGGACCATGTAAGACAGTCTATCTCGCCGTGTAATCACCAGACCGACTGCCCACCTGTCCGACACCCATTTTCTGGGGGTGGGAAAGGCGATGTCAACCCATATGCAGCTGGACATGCCCTCCACGGGATAACTCCTCCTGGGCCCCCCTGTGCAGTACTATTCTCACATCCTGCCCTGCTCTTATTGCCCTAGCGCGGCAACCCAGACCTGAGGGGATAGATCCACCTCCATGGCAGCAAAGGCCTGCGCTAGTAGCGCACGGTCACGTGCATTGCATCGATGCATACGGCAGAGACAATAGAGGCACAGGACACAACAAGAGAATAACAAAAGGGCCATAGAACCCATTCCCGCCCACTCTTTAAGATGGTATGCTGCCTGGGCGATCCAGGAGGCCAAGGTTTGAGCGACGACTGAATCTACTCTGGTGGAGTTGACGCTGATGATTTCATGACATAGAGCCTCCGTCAGGTTGTCGAACTCTTGGGACCAATTACCTAAAAGATGGAGGGAAAGCTCTCGAGAGAGGTTAGCAGCAATAGTCATATTGTGGTATGGAATGCCGGTTACGCATAAAGCAATAGTGCCATTCACACCCTATTTGCGCCATGCGCCAGAGAATATCTACTTGTTCTTGTACCACGTCAACTCTTTGGTTTAAGATCATAATGCCGCCCCACAAGTGACTGTTAATATTACTTTGGCAGCAACAGTGGAAGACAAGGTGTTTAAAATGGTGGCGGTCTGTACTGTGGTACACATGGCAACAGCGGCTGTAGCAGCTGCAGCGGCCGCCATTGCAATTGCTGCAATGATGGCGGCTGTAATGCCGAAGTCTCTCCTCTGTCTAAAAGGAGAGAGAGCATTAGGGCCCCAGCAAGAGTGTAATAGAAATCAGGGGCTGGTGCCAGTTAAAAATCTGGGGAAAGTACGTGCCGAATAAGTGTCTAGGAAATACTGTTAAAATTCCCCATTGTTGCTCAGCACGACTTATGGGAAGGTTCAGCATCAGCGTTCCCAGCAGAAGCCACGTCGTCGGACTCATCATCAGCAATCGGGGTTCATTCCTCGGGGGTCTTTGTAGTGCGTGTTAGTCGCTCAGGTACTCACACCGGGTCTGGGCTGTCCTGTGGAAAAACACACACAGATCCTCTCGCCCACGTTAATACTGGGTCGGGACCTCTCCATTGTCCCGTGATAACATCTTTCCATTTAACATAGCCCCTTTTATGGGTACTGCGCCCAGATGGCGGTCCGCAGCAGAATTGTTCTCGTTGTCCAGCTGAAGAAAAATTTTAAAATTAATAATGCTAATGACAGTCTTTGTTTAGGTTTGTAACCCATGCCTATTCCCCCTTTTGTTTTTGAAGTAGTTCTTTTAGTGTGCGATGAGCCCTCTCGACTATCCCTTGACCTTGGGGGTTATAAAGGGGGCCCATGGCGCAGGTCCACGTTCATTTGTGCACAGAACTGTTGAAATGTTCGGGAGGTGTAGGCGGGCCGTTATCTGTTTTGATTTGCTGAGGCATGCCCCAGGCGGCCCACGCCTCCAAGCAATGGGAGATAACATGATGTGCCTTTTCTCCAGCCATGGCCGAAGCAAACAAAATTCCGGAACAGGTATCTATGGAAACATGGACATACTTGAGGTTACCGAACTCTGCCACATGAGTGACGTCCATTTGCCAAACCCGGGGGAAGGCCTTTTGGATTCACCCCCCATGAAGGGGGGTGGTGGAAAGTAACACATGATTCGCAAGATTTTACAATATCTCTGGCCACATGACGTGGTATTTGGAAACGGGTCTGTAGTGTTTTTGAGTTAACATGAAACTGGGCATGAAAATCTTGTGCCTTTTGGGCAGGGTTACAAGGAAAGCCTGTTGAAGTCGCGTAAGGTTGTCAGCCTGGGCATTACCCTCACTGAGGGGTCCTGGTAGGCCGGGTGGGGCACGGATATGCTGAACAAAGAATGGCTCTGAACGTTGCCATATCAGCTGTTGAATTTTTGGGGGCAAATGTATGTATAGGGCTAGCGGGGGATATTCGGGCCCGCCACTTCAAGAGATTTAACTAAATTGATTACGTATTGGGAATCTGACAACAAGTTAAACGATCGAGAAAAAAGTTGAAATACGGCCAAAACAATTTGAAGCTCTACCTGCTGAGGAGAGCCGGACTGGAATTGTATTACTGTGGGGGAATGTCCATCTGCTACATATGCGCCAAGGCCCGTTTTGGAACCGTCTGTAAAGATATTAATAGCCTGAGGAATGGGGTCATTTCGAGTGATTTGAGGGAAAATGACCGGGTGTTCTTTTACAAAGGACAGCATGGGATCTTTTGGAAAATGATTATCTATCTGTCCTACAAAGCTGCACCTTAGGATAGCCCATACATCCACTGTAGCAGCCAATGTCTGCACTTGATAGGCGGTGTATGGCACCATGAGGAGGTGCGGCTGTTGGCCAAAATGCATTAGGCATTGTTGTAGTCCATGGATGGCCAACTCAGCAACAGCGATTGGATAATGCTCCACTGTTTTTAGTATGGCAGTCTTCGGATGGATCCATAATAAGGGGCTATCCTGCCACAGTACTCCCGTTGGCTGAGCCTGAGTAGGGAGAATACAAAGCCATATAGGGCTCTCTAAGGAAACACGCTTAAGAGCGGCTATACTAATTGCTTTTTCTACCTTATGTAGGGCCTCTCTAGCCTCCTCTGTGAGGGATCTAGGGGAGTCTAAATGCAGGTCCCCAAAAATCCACCCCGTGGCCTGCATCATTCGGGCCACAAAGTCTGAAAAAGCTCTGTGGAACCTTGAGTAATTTTGGTGAGATTACCTGATACCTCCCCTCGGCTAGGCAAGGCCTTCCAGGCTCGCATTGCCATGTGATTAATTTGATCATACACAAACCCGGGGTATCCTATCTGTTGGTTAGCAAAACGGTCCTGCCCCAACAGCATATCAACGTCCCAAGCCCCGTTACCCGCCGCCCGGTTTCTTGCTGCCTGCTCATTAGCCAATTCTATGTAATAGGCCTTCCAATCTAAATATTGTCCCGGGTTCATGCAAGCCTTCACTAATCTCTGCCCGTCTCCGGGGGTCATGGCGAACCGATCTAGTACCTCCACCATTGCTGTCATGAAGGCAGCAGTGAGCCCGTACGTTCGCACGGCCTCCGCGAGGTTTTTCACTGTTTTGAAATCTAATGGTTCGTGGTACCGGTTCCCTGCATTGTCCACGAACACCGGAAAAGTTTGCCATGTGCCGCTGGCATGGACCTCCCTCCACACTTCATTGTTGAAAGAAGTGCCTCCTTTTCCCGGGGGGCGCAGAAGGATTATACGGGGGAGGAACTCCTACCGACCCAGGGACAGAGGATCCGCCCTTATCTCGGGCGCGGCCCCAACTGAGTTCTAACTTTTCAACTCGAGTCACGAGATCTCTAAGTTCCTCATCTGACTCCAGTTCTGTGTCAGAGGCTGCCTCGCTGTTCCCTCTTGAGGAAGTTGATCGTTCCTCTTTTATTTGGTCAAGCGCTGCTTGGCCCTTTCTCGACTGTTTGCACGCACTTTTGATCTTCCAAACAGGCACGAACCAGTCTCCAAAGGGGCTGGACCCCCCCTGCCACCTCTCCTAGCTCTCGGGCGCGGTCAATATCCTGCCCACTTTGTCCCAACTACCCACTGTGAGATTCCCCCAAACGGCAAACCACGGTGCAATCTCGTCTACCTGTGTGATAAAATCAGTCAAGGTTTTATCCCTTAATTTTAGTCCTTTTGTTCTTAGGAGAGTTTTAAGAGCCTGAAAGAGCGGGTGAGAGGAAGTAGTGCCCATGTTAGCAAAAAGGGGATCACCTCTACACCCAGGGCCCTTTTAGATCGCCTCTTTACCGAGGACCTTCCCAAATCGCCTCTTTACCGAGGACCTTCCCCAAAACGCCTCTTTGCCGAGGACCTTCCCAAATCGCCTCTTTGCCGAGGACCTTCCCAAATCGCCTCTTTGCCGAGGACCTTCCCAAATCGCCTCTTTGCCGAGGACCTTCCCCAAAACGCCTCTTTGCCGAGGACCTTCCCCAAAACGCCTCTTTACCGAGGACCTTCTTAAATCGCCTCTTTACCGAGGACCTTCCCAAATCGCCTCTTTACCGAGGACCTTTTTAAATCGCCTCTTTACCGAGGACCCTTTTTAAATCGCCTCTTTACCCAGGACCTTTCTAGTTTTTTCCCTCCCTTGTGGGATCTACATACCAGTCGACTGCCCTGAGCAGCTGCAGTTCTGAATCCAAGGATTTCGGCTTCTTCGAGTTCCCCGTACGGGCCACCACTTGTCGCTTTCAATAACGACTCTCACACGATTCTTCTGCAAGCTGCTTTAATCCCAGGTTACTACATCGTTCTTTCCCCCTCTTTTCTCCTATTCGTGACCTTAAATCTAGTATCTCTGCCAATCAATTAAGGTAACGCGGCACGCACCGATAGGCCCGTAAGAGAGGATTGTATGCTGACATCCTTTAGTTGCCTTATTAGGGCTTGTTTTGTCTTGTGGTCTGGCTGCTTCGGGCGCCATGTTAGGGCAGAGGCGCTCCACATTCACACACTGCTAGCAGCGGTTGCAGAAGTAACCCGGGTTTTTTTATGGGACAAACAAAAATTAAACTTAACAAAGTTCTAAGTACAAACACTGCAAACCAATACAGTGAACGTGGGGTAGGAATTCATATAGTAATAGTTCTTTTTGAGTTTTTTTTTTAATCTCTTGGGTCTCTCAGTTGGGACTGGTATTGAACACTGCCTGTTTCCTTTCACGGCCATGTTGGCAGTGGCCTTGGGGCAAATGAAAACTAGAAACTTAACTTTCCAGACATATTTGGGCTTTTTTCTTTGAGACCTTGTGCTCTTTGAGGGTGAGCAGTTGTTGTGTCCCTTGCATACAGTTTTCCGGGTTGGTGCTACCAACAGTAAGTCATCTATATACTGGAGCAAGGTACAGCCCCACTGGTGTGCTGGAAAGGCTTTTAAATCTGAGGCTAGTGCCCTACCGAAGATGGTTGGAGAATTCTTGAACCCTTGGGGCAGCCAGGTCTGAGTTAACTGTCCCTTGGTGCCATTTGTTGGGTCCTCCCATTGGAAAGCGAAGATTGGCTGGCTGCTTGGGGTCAAGCAGATGCAGAAGTGTCCTCAAGGCCCAAGCAGGTGAAGAAAGCAGCCTCAGCAGGGATGAGACCCAGCAGTGTATATGGGTTTGGGACAATGGGATATAGAGTGACCACAACCTGGTTTACAGCTTGCAAGTCTTGAACCAGCCGGTAGTTGTCCGTGCCTGGCTCCTGTGCTGGCAACAGAGGTGCATTCCAAGCAGACTGACAAACGCGGAGGATTCCATAACACAAGAGCCTCTCCAGGTGTTTGTGGATTCCTATTTGTGCTTTGCATGGAATGAAGTACTACCTCTGATGGACCGGCTCACCTCCTGACTTTAGTTCCACAATCATGGAGGGTATATTTCTTGCCAGTCCTGGAGGATTGTCCTCTGCCCACACTCCTGGTACTCGAAATGGCAGCTCTGGAGATTTTTGTGAGGCCTCCATTAGTCTGTACAGCTGCCATTCCTCATCCCAGGGGCAGTGAGGGTCATGACTTTTAACCTCTGGGCCTCTTAATCTCAGAGTTATGTGATTAGGGGAGTCAAAGGTTATAAGAGCTTGAAGCTTTCCCAGGAGGTCTCATCCCATTAAGGCTACGGGGCAATCTGAAGGATATAGGAACTCTTGTATGACCTCATGGCCACCAACTGTGGAGCGTCACGGCACCATGAAGGGATGTCTGGCTTGACACCCAGTGACTCCCATAACATTAGCTTATTTCTGGGAGAAGGGACCTACAGGCTGGGTGATCACAGAGTGTTCAGCTCCTGTGTTGACCATGAAGTTCCTATGTTGGTCCTCATATGTTGCTGAACATAGGCTCCTAGGGACCTGCAGATAGCAGGGAGTCCAGTCTGGCCTGTTCTTGTTGCAGTCCTTCCATAGAGGCCAGGCCCATAAAGACATGAGGAGCTGGTGGGGCCTGTTGATAAGTGAAGACTTGTGGGCCATTTTTCTGTTGGGCTTCCTCCTCAGCTATTCGTTGGGGGCATTCACCTTTCCAGTGACCTTCTTGATAACAATAGGCACACTAGCTTCTCCCTAACTTCATAGGGGGCTGTGATGTCCCGTGTGTAGGCTGATAGATGGAGTTCAGGGGCCCTGAGCAGGCTGAGGTGGCCTGGGCATCGCTCTGGGAAACTGCCAACCTGGCTGTCTTCTTCCCCAACCTCTGCCTCTGTTTCCTCCTGGTGGGCCTATTATCTGGTACCCCCGCAATGGCAGCAGTAAGCATGGCCATTTTCTTTTTCTGCCTTCAGTCTGCCTCTTGTTGGGCCTCCTTATCTCGGTTAATGAACATTTTAGTGGTACCTTCTAGCAGCTGGCTAACATTCATTCTAGCAAAGCCCTCTAGTTTTTGTAGCTTATGTCAGATATCCCCTGGGCTGTCTGACAAAAGTTGCATTTATCATACACTAACTTTCAGTTGCCTCTGGATCAAAGCGGGTGTATAGCTGAAAGGCTTCACAGTCTCTCATAGAATTGGCTTGGGCTCTTGTCAGCTCCCTGGAACACCTCAGAGACCTTCCTCATACTTATGGCCTTTCTCCCTCCTTCTCTCATACCTCCTAGGAGAGCCGCCTGATACCATTCAAGCATTTGCACCCCCTGGTTGCTGTTGGGGTCCCATTGGGGGGTCCTCCTCTGGGAACTGATTTTGGGCATATGCCTGGGTATTGAGTGCTCCAGCCAGGGTGTGTTCCTCTAGTCATTTTATAGCCCCCTGTGTGATTCTCCGATGCTCCTCAGTATTGAATAGTGTCAGGAGGAGTTGGCAGCAGTCCACAGAGGTCGGCCTCAGGTCTGGATAATGGACTGCATTAAGCCAATCATAGCCTGAGGCTTTTCTGTGAAGGACAGCGTATTATTTTTCCAATTCAGGAGGTCTGTGGTGGTGAAAGGCTGGAACACAAATGTGCATTGTCGACCTTGGGTCTGGTCTTCTTGATCACAATAAATAGGTACCCTAGTCTCCCTCAGTGGCATCTGGAAGGCATCATGACATTCCCCTGATGTTTAATCAGACATGCATTCTGGCAGCTGCTTTCTGGGTGGGGTGTGGGGAGTCAGGACAGGTGGTTCGGGTGTTGCCTCTGATTGCTTAAGAGACATACTAGGCTTAGGGGTACATTTCAATTGTGAGCCCCTAACAGTGGCAGGTGCCGTTGGAGCAGGTGGCAATGGTGGGTAGACTGCAGAATAAGGTGGTGGTATTTCTGACTCATCAGCACACACCAGCTTGTCAGCCAACTCATCAGACTCTGATGGGCATTTGGACTGGGCTATTTTGAGGGCTACCATAATTGTCTTCCCAGCAATTGTCTTCCCAGCAAGCTTTAGCCAAGAGGTTCGTGCAAGGACCGCATCCTGCCAAGAGTCGATGTAAGGGAATTGGTCTGGGTGACCTGGCTCTCCTGCTATAATTCTATATACTCTCCTAATGGTTCTTCTATCTAAGGATCCCTCTGGCAACCACCCAACCCCAAAAGAAGGCCAATCGATTTCAAGAACATGCAGAGCTTTCTCTGAGACAGTTTAACACCATAACAATCTCCACAGAAACATCTGTCAAAGTTCTTAAGCATACAATCAAGAGGGGTATCCTTACTTTGGTTTCTACCCATTTCCTCCCCCTAACAGACAGCAAGCACACACAAATGAGGGAATGGGGGGGACGGGAAACAGCTGCTTCGTCCTCCTCCAGCCACACTCCTCACGGAGATATTTCAGACACCTCTTAGCAATTGGTAGGTTGCTATAAACCCCCAACCCAGACCAACCCTGTGACGGGGTTGGTGCTGCCTTCAGCTGTATGAGGTCGTCACTGGCTTAGATTGGGACTCAACATTTGCTTTGGCCCTCTGGTCAGGTTGGAACCTTTCCGCTGTCCATCTCATTCACAGGCAATCACACAGCACATTCTCCCACCCTCCACCCTAATCCTAGGAGTCAACAGGTTCATCCTGAGACAGTGTTTCCTTTCACTGCCTTTCAGTCATTTCCTTCAGACTGCAGACTACTAGCAAACTCCAGGAGGGGATCAAGCTCCCCTTTTGCCATCTACTGGAAGGTCTACACAAAGGCCCTTGTTCCTACCCTTTCTGTTGGGTGGTGCTCCTCACGCCAGTTCCCCCATGCCTCTTTTGGGTCCCTGTTGTGCTCTTGAGATCCAAGCCTCAGTGTGCCAGGAGGGGCTTCCCTCCTATGGATCAAAAGATCCACTGCACACTAGGCAAGATTGCCCCTCCCATTGCCCCAAAGGTCGTATCCCAATGACAAAGAAGGTGGAACACACCGTCTCTGAACTCTCCCTTTCCCAGCCAGTGCACCAAGAAATGTGGGAAAACAGAGACTGTGACACCAAGGCTATCTTAGGAAGTAGCATTTTTATTAGCACTGGTGTGACTCAGTGGGCTAGTGCGCTGAGCAACCCAGAGAAAGAGGAAAGGGGTTTTATATGTTAGTTTAGGTACGGGAGGGGGGGTTGTAGCTATACATTTTTCTTTGGAATTTGCAAGGTTGTATTTAGCAAAACCAGATTTCAAAGAACAAATTGTCTCCAGGATATACATGACAAGCAGGAGTTGTAAACTGATAACTTCACAAAGAGAGAGACGGTCTCAGTGGCTCAGCCTGTAATCCCATGCTTTCGGAAGCTGAGGTGAGTGGATTACCTGAGCCCGCAGGTTTGAGACCTGCCTCGGCAACTTGGTGAGACCTCATCTCTACAATAAATCAAAAACTAGCTGGGCATGGTTCCAGCTACTTGGAAGGCTGAGGCAGAAGGATTGCTGGAACCCAGCAGGTCGAGGCTGCAGTGGGCGGGAGTGGCCACTGCACTCCAGTCTAGGTGACAGAGTGACACCGACTCAAAAAACAAAACAAAACAAAAACACAAAGAGAGGATGGGGGGGTTGTAAATTGATTACTATCTTGTACTTCCAGGAAAGCACCCTGTGGCTACTTGGTTTCCTCACATCCTATGTCTAGCATGTTTGGAGATTGCAGGTTGATTTTTTTAAAAAGGAATACTTTTGACTGTTTTTAGCCCCTCTCTGTCACAGTCTCTTATTGCTTTTAAATTTTTTATTTTTTTAGAGATTGGGATCTCACTCTGTCACCAAAGCTGGAGTGCAGTAGTGTAATAGCTCACTGCAGCCTCAAACTGCTGGGCTCAAGTGATCCTTCTGCCTCAACCTCCTGAATAGCTGGCATGACAGGCATGTGCCATCATGCCTGGCTAATTTTTTTTATTTTTGTAGAGACAAGGTCTTGCTATGTTGTCCAGACTGGTGCAGAACTCCTGACCTCCAGCAAGCCTCCTGCCTCCACCTGTTGAATAGCTAGGATGACAGATGTGAGCCACCACACTCAGCTAATTTTTTAGATATTTTTTTTTTTAGAGACAATATCTTGCTATGTTTCCCAGACGTGTCTCAAGATCCTTGGCCTCTCAAAGCTGGGATTAGAAGTGTGAGCCATTGCACCTGCTGTCATCTTGCTATATTTGTTTTCTGTGTGTCCCATCTGTTCTTTCTTACTCTTTTCCCGCCTTCTCTTGGATCCTTAAGTGTTTTGTTGTTCTACTTCATCTTCTGCACTTGCTAATTAGCAGTATCTGTTTCAGTGGTTTCTTTAGGATTTACAGTACAGTTGGCTTTTTGTATCTGTGAGTTGAACATTCATGGATTTAACCAACCTCAGATAGAAAGTTCAGGGGAATAAATGGATGATCGCCTCTGTGTTGAACAAGGGCAGACCTTTGTTCTTGGCATTATTCTCTAAACAATATAGTATAGCAACCATCTACATAGTATTAGGTATTATAAGTCATCTAGAGATTATTTAAAATATGCTGGAGGATGTATATACATTATATGCAAACACTGTACCATATAATATCATTGACTTGAACATCCTTGGATTTTGGTATCTCAGGGGTTCCTGGAACCACACCCCCCATGGATACTGAAGGGATGTATTCATTTTAAACTTGTCACAGTCTACCTATGTCAATGTCATACCATTTCACATATAGTATAAATACCTTACACAATATATTTCCATTTCTACCCCGCCCACAACCTACCTTGCCTGCCTTTGGGCTGTTTTTGTTGCAGTTTTACATGTCTACATCTATAGCCACAAGGGAATAGGAGGTCTTAACAATGGAATTAATACATTGGACCCAGTGGGTACACATAGCACACTGAGCCTAACAATGGCAGAAGGCACATTTTCAAGGGTTCACGAAAGAGTTACAAGAATTACTACAAGCCGGGCTCGGTGGCTCAGCCTGTAATCCCGCGCCTTTGGGAGGCTGAGGTGAGTGGATTGCCTGAGCCCGTGGGTTCGAGACCCGCCTGGGCAGCGAGACCTCATCTCTACAATAAATCAAAAAAATCAGCTGGGCATGGTAGCACGCGCCTGTAATTCCGGCTACTCAGAAGGCTGAGGCAGAAGGATCACCGGAGCCCAGCAGGTCGAGGCTGCGGTGGCTGGGAGCGGCCACTGCACTGCAGTCTGGGCGACAGAGTGAGACTCCAACTCAAAAAAAAAAAAAAAAAAGAATTACTACATGTTGGGCCATAAAGCAAAGCCAACACATTTCCAGTTACTGAAACAAGAGAGCCCATGCCTTCTGACTGTAGTTCAGCTCATCCAGATCTCCCATGGTGTGGAGAAGCCTATGTCCCATGATCCATGCAGTCACCAACTTGGCTTTCATACTCTTCTATTCATAGGCCTATCTGCCCACTCAAGATCGCCAAGGAAAGACCGCACTGACACCCACTGTGCAAAGTCAGCTGTCAGTACAGTCACCAGTGATCCTCTCTGTGGAGGGCACTCAAGTTCCTACCACTTGTGCCATCTCCTGGGCACCCACATGCCTACTTCCCTACTTCTTTTTCCCTGTTCTCCCAGACTTGCCCCTCCCGGGTTCTGACTAATCATCCAGCGAGGCCTGCCTGCAGGTCCATATGAGTCCCTCCTTGAGGTGCCTTCTCCCTCTGCTTGCAGCAAGACAAGCCTGCTTTCAGATCCAATTTGTCGAGTGTGGTGGCTCACATCTGTCATTCCAGCTATTCAACAGGTGGTGGTAGGAGGATTGCTGGAGGCCAGGAATTCTGGACCAGTCTGGACAACATAGCAAGATCTTATCTCTACAAAAATAAAAATAAATTAGCTAGGCATGATGGCAGAGGCCTGTCATGCCAGCTATTCGGGAGGTTGAGGCAAAAGGATCACTTGAGCCCAGAGTTTGAGGCTGCAGTGAGCCATTATTTCACTACTGCACTCCAGTTTGGGTGACAGAGTGAGACTCCCATCTCTAAAAAAATAAAAATTAAAAATAAAGCAATAAGAGACTACTATAAACACCTTCCCATGAGTACACCTGAGATCCTATATAAAAGTATACATTTATGGAAAAAAAAAACCTCATCAGAACTAGTGTAAAAATAAATAGCAGCTGCTAAAAATCAAACATATTGAAAGGTCACTCACAATTTCCAGAAAAAAAGCTGCAGATTCAGACAGGCTAAATTGACAAAGAATAGGTAATTTATGCCTTTACACATAGTTGTTGAAAATACATAAAGAGAGAAAAATACAACATTAAATACCATATACAAATAAAGTTATAGGTCAGTTCACTCAAACACAGGTGTAAATATATATATATTTTTTGAGTTGGAGTCTCATTCTGTGCCCAGACTGGAGTGCAGTGGCCACTCCGGCCACCGCAGCCTCGACCTGCTGGGCTTCGGTGATCCTTCCACTCAGCCTTCTAAGTAGCTGGAACTACAGGCGCACACTATCACACCTGGCTAATCTTTTAATTTATTGTAGAGATGAGGTCTCGCCAAGTTGCCCAGGTGGGTCTCGAACCCACAGGCTCAGGCAATCCACTCACCTCAGTCACCCAAAGCGCGGGATACCAGGCTGAGCCACCGAGCCCAGTTAGAGGTGTAAATATTAAAGTCAGCTCACCACAGCCTCGACAGGACAAGTAACCATGTCATGCCAAGCCATATTGCAGCTGAGGCAAAAAACAAAACAGTAATACTGATGCTGTTTTCATAAACAATTTGCTCATCATAGATCTTTTTAGCGTCAATTTCTATTTGTTGAATCAAGGCCTCACCCTGTCACCCAGGCTGGAGTGCAGTGGCACGGTCACAGTTCACCACAGCTTTGACCCACTAGCTCAGGAGATCCTCCTGCCTCAGCCTCCCAAGTAGCTGGGAATATAGGTCTGTGCCACCCAGCTGACTTTTTGATTTTTGTAGAGACAAGATTTTCCCCCCCCAGGTTTTAAAATTTTCTGTTTGCATATTACAAAAATTGTGCATTCCAATAATTAAAATCATTTGAACAAAAAAATGGCACTCTGACTAAACTGCATTTTACAGCCTGCAGGAGACCTTGGGCCAGCTTATTTCCTCTAGATTTCACTGTCATCCCACCCTACTTATTCCTTCACCAACATGCAAGCTCTTTTCCTTCCCAGCCGGCCAGAGAGGCAAATGGGAGAGGCAGGCGCAGCCTTCATTGTCAGTAGTTCTTTGACGTGAAAAGGGACAGCACAGTCACTTAAACTTGATCCAACCTCTTTGCATCTTACAAAGTTACACAGCTAAAAGAAGTAAAATAAGAAGGCAATGCTTGTGGAATCTACAGTGCATACAGGCAGCGCTGGCCTCAATACGATTTGCCTGCTTGCTTCTCCTGTTTGATTGTTTCTTTGGAAGGCAGTGGATTTTTCTCTTGCATTTCTAGCTTCTTCCATTTCAATTTATCGAATTTCTCGATCTCAGTCATAGTGGGTTTGTCAGACATGGTCTCAGAGGAAGCAGAGAGAGATGATTGAGCGAGCAGAATCTGGTCTGCACAGTGGCCAACGCCAAGTGCTGACAAGGTCTTGCTATGATGTTGTCCAGTTGGTCTCCAACTCCTGGGTTCGAGCAATCCTTCTGCCCGTATGAATTGCCTTTTTTCTTCGCTTTTGCACATTCATCTGTTTGGTCTCCTGTCCTTTTCTCATTGATCCACAGGCATTCCTTTTTTCATCCTGAATATTAGTCCATTATTGGTTTTAGGTATTGCAAAGACTTCCTGTTAGTGGTCTGTCTTCTAGAGTAAACCAGATGTTAAGTAGAATTTCTTCTGATGACCCAGAACTGGTTTCAAGGGCATAAAACCAAGGACTCGAATGCATCGAGTAACTTATATTCTACAGAAAAGAGCCATGTGTTCTACAGAAAGCTACAAACAGGGTCAGAATCATCTGGATTGTTTCAAGTTCTGAGCTGTCATGAATAAAACTGCTATAAATGTTTGCACAGGGGTTTCTGTGCGAACGAAGTTGTTCATTTCAGTGACTAATGGTTATGATTCAAACATGATCCGACAAGTGTAGTTGCCTCCCAGTCACTGTTCTCTCACCTCATCTCATTAAACTTGATACGGAATTAACTGTTACATGATTTCTTACCCTGCATTTCTAACTATTAAACTTCAGCATCAGCTGCACTGATGTCAGAACTTTACCCATTAGCCAACGATCCAAGTCTTTGCTGAATCACATCATAGCTTGTAATCAATGAAAGAAATATGTCCTCAAGTTTTTGTGTCATTCACAATGTAATGACTAGACACAACTCACTTTCTTCTTTTTCCTCTCTTCCTTCTTTTTTTATTTTTTTATTTTTTGAGCTGGGGGTCTAACTCTGTTGCCAAGGCTGGAGTACAGTGGCACCACACACCACAGCCTTAAGCTCCTGGGCGCAGGCTATCCTTCTGCCTCAGCCTTCCAAGGAGCTGGGACTACAGGGGT
The DNA here is from genome assembly GCA_027257055.1 of Cephalopachus bancanus. Taxonomy (NCBI): domain Eukaryota; kingdom Metazoa; phylum Chordata; class Mammalia; order Primates; family Tarsiidae; genus Cephalopachus; species Cephalopachus bancanus. Next base: position 39,402 of record JAPVLO010002073.1, read on the forward strand.
GCCCCACCACACTAGGCTAATTTTTTTTTTTTTTGCAGGTCCAAGTTTTGCTATGTTGCCAAGGCTAGTCCTGAGCTTAAACCCTCTTAGGTTTAATCTTCACTTTTTACGTATTCTCTATCACCATCCTAATGTAAACAATCAGCAGAACGGCCCACGCAGCTCCGATTGGTAGCATTTGCTGGTTTCCAGGCGTGCACTCCCACCACTGCCAAGTTCAAGCTCCCACTGAGTGTGGAGGGGCGGGCCGTGCAGGGGACCCCTAGGCGGCATTTCCACCATCCAGTTACACTAGACGTGAACAACTGCAGCAGCACGGGCAATAGCAGACTGAAGCAAAACACCGCTAAAAAGAAGGAAAGACAGTAAGACGAACATAACAGAGTTTCATTGACATTGTACTTAATGAGAAGCTCGCAGATTCCAGAGGCCACTTCTGGCTCTCGCCAGCCGGCTCACATCCCGAAGCGAACGAGGCCCGTTAGTGCTTCAGGAGGGGGTGCGGGGACAGCCCCCGAGAGCCTTCTAGAAGCCTTCGGCCTCACGCCCTGTGTGTCCTCTGACCGGGTGCCCCGCTCGCGGACACGCGGCTCCCAGTCCTCCACGTGGGCCCGGCGGAGCGAGCGCGAGGACCCCCGCGGGGCCTGGGCTGCGCGGCGGGCGCAGGGACGAGGCGAGGGTGGGTTCGGGACGGAGAGCGTGGGCGCGGCCCGGAGCGACCCGGCTCCGCAGGGCAGCCGGGCTGGGCGGTGGGACAGGGCGCCCGGGGGCGGCGGCTCCGGGGTCACCCGTTCGCTCGCTGGGCGGCTTGGGAGCTGTGCGGGTGCTGGTCCCGCCGGGGAGGCCGACGACCCGACAGCGGGGCGCGGAGACCGTGGCTCGAGAGGGCGGGGTCCCAGGGCGGAGAGGGAAGGGCCGACAGCCTGGAAGGCGCGCGAGAGGCGCCCGCTTTCTCCCGGCCAGACAGCCGCTCGCGCTCCCTAGGCTTTCTCGGGCGAACGCCGCGTCGCCACCCCGCACCGCCCTCCGTGACGTCATCTTCCGCGGCCGTCCCGAGCGCCGGCTTGGGCGCCGCCATGATGCGTTACGGAAGCGGCAGGCCTTCCACGGCGTCCCCGCGTCGCTCCGGCACTTAGCGTCGCCACGAAGTTTCCGGGAGTCGCAGAGCCCGCCAAGGAGCGCCCTCGCTCGGGGTCCCGCGCGTGGGGCCTCGCCGCCCGCGCCGCCCGCGCCGCCCGCCGTTCGCCGGGTGCCGCCATGTTGGGGTCCTCGCGGGCGGCGCGCTGGTGGCTCCGTCAGATGCCGGCGCGGCGCTCCCCAAGATGGCGTCCATGCGAGAGAGCGACACGGGCCTGTGGCTGCACAACAAGCTGGGGGCCACGGACGAGCTGTGGGCGCCGCCCAGCATCGCGTCCCTGCTCACGGCCGCGGTCATCGACAACATCCGCCTCTGCTTCCACGGGCTGTCGTCGGCCGTGAAGCTCAAGCTGCTGCTCGGGACGCTGCACCTCCCGCGCCGCACGGTGGACGAGGTGAGGCGGGCGGCGCCCGAGACCCCGAACCCCGCCCGGACCCTCGCTCACCTCCCCTGCCCCTTCCCGTCCCTTGCCCCGGCGGCCCGACCTCACACGCCCCTCTGCTCCCCTGTCCCACTCAGCAATCTCCATCCCCCGGACCCTCACATGCTCCCCGCTCGCCCCCCACGTACTTCCCCTCCCTTCCCAAGTCTCCAGGGACCTTACGCTGTCCGTCCTCGACCCCCGGGGTATTCTGCATTCCAGTGAGTGGCTACGTGAGGTCTGCTTCCGCCCCAACCTTCCCGCCCCCAGGACCCTCGCTTGCCCCTCATGTCCCCCCTGGGGACCCTCCAGTTTCCTGTACCCCCAACGTTCCCATCCCCCCAGGGCCCTCATACCTTCAAATACACTAAGTAGTTTGGCAAAACACTGATGCACCTAGTTCAAACCAGGGGTGTCCAACGCTCGGCTTCCCTGGGCCGCATGGAGCAAAAAGGCATTTCATTGGGTCGCACATAAATTATGGAATACAGTTAGTGTCTATGCATAGTACGAGTTCTGTATAGATACATAGTTTTAAATTATAAAGTTTAGAGAAATGAGAGCAATAGAAAACTAGCGGGATATTTGACCTTGTTTTTGTAAAAGTAATCTATGAGTGTCTGGTGGATGGAAGTGGTCCCAGTTCTCAGAGTTCTAAAGATGCTCGGTTTTTAGTAGCGATAAAACATGTAATCGGAGGTGCTGTGTGTTCACCCTGAGGAATATGGCATTGGGAGCCACTCCCACGGTTGCCCCTCAAGTGAGGAAGCAGAACCCCGCTGGCTCCACAAGTGCCCCCTTTCCTAATGTCCACCCTCCCCCACCCTGTTTTAGAGAAAGGATCACTCTGTGCCATGCTTCCTAGTGTTACCAGTTACACAATTATCTGCATTCCTGATCGGTAGAGCTTGGTTTTGCCTGCTTTGAACTCAGTGTTGAGGTATCATAGTGTGCTCTGCGTGTGTGCGGTGTGGGTATGTCTGTGCTGTGTCTGACAGCTCCAAGTTGCAGCTGAACCAGTTGAGTCTTCACTGCTCTGTGGTGTGAGGTTCTATGCACAGAAAGTGCTTTGCGGGTTCTCTCACAGGGACACGCTTAGTTCTGGCCGGTGTGTTGCTGTTAGGAGTAAACTGTTGCCAACACGATTGTATGTGCGTGGGTGCTTGCAGGCATGGGCTTCTCAGGGAATAATATGGAGGAGTGAGACAGTGAGGGGTCGTAGTCTGAAGCCAAATTGCTTTTCAGAGTGCTTGTGTCAAATTATACACCCACCAAACTTGTCACTCTGGTGGGTGTGTTAGTATCAGCAAGTGGTTTTAATTTGTCTTGGTCTTATTAATATGGTTGAACATCTCTTCATGTTTTTATCTGCGAGACTTGTCTGTTCCAGTCTTTTTTAAATTGCCTTTTTTTCCTTGTTGTTTTGTGGCAGTGTGTGTTTTTTTTCTCGTTTTTCACTTGAATAAATGCCTGAACTACACACCCTTTTCAGTTTTACGTGTAACAAGCATCTTCCATTGTGGTGTGACCTAGCTTACTTCCTGGAGTTTTTGCTTGGTTGTTTTTTACACTCAATTTAATTGTAATTTTTCTGAGGCAGGGTCTCACTGCGCTCACCCAGGCTGGAACACAGTCGTGGGATAATAGCTCCCTGCAGTATCAGGCTCCAGGGCTCCCAGCCGTTCTCCCACTCCAGCCCTCTGAGTGGCCCCCAACCTCTCAAGTTGCTGGGATGACAGGTTTAGGCCACCACCCTTAGCTAATTATGTATCTTCTTTTTTTTTTTAAGGTTTTGTAGAGATGGGGTCTTGCTATTTGCCTGGGCTGGTCTTGAACTCCTGGCCTCACACGGTCCTCCTTTCTTGGCCTCCCAAAGTGCTGGGATTGCAGGCGTGAACCATGATGCCTAGCCAGAAGTGCTTAGTTTTCAGGTGGGTGGCGTATCCATGTGCCCCCACCATTGGTGCTGATTGTGTCTTATGTCTTTTTTTTTTTTTTTGGGGTTGTAGTTTCACTCTGTCGCCCAGGCTGGAGTGCAGTGGCACTCTCCCGGTCACCACACCTCAACCCTCTGGGCTCCGGCGATCCTTCCTCCTCAGCCTTTCAAGTAGCTGGAACTACAGGTGCACGCTACCACGCCTGGCTAATTTTGTTTTTTTTTTTTTTTTTGTTGGAGTCTCACTCGGGCGCCCAGACTGGAGTGCAGTGGCCACTCCCGGCCGCCGCAGCCTTGCCTGCTGGGGTCCGGCGATCCTTCTGCCTCAGCCTTCCGAGTAGCCAGAATTACAAGCATGTACTATCACACCCGGGTGAATTTTTGATGTATTGTAGAGATGAGGTCTTGCTGCCCAGGTGGGTCTTGAACCCGCGGACTCATACAATCCACTCACCTCAGCCTCCCCAAAAGGGACAGGATTACAGGCTGAGCCACCGAGCTCGGCTTAATTTTTGATTTATTATGGAGATGAGGTTTTGCCAAGTTGCCCGGGCGGGTCTCGAACCTGCGTGCTCAGGCAATCCCTCATTTTTTTTTTTTTTAGTTTGGGGTTTCACTCAGTCGCCCAGACTGGAGTGCAGTGGCCGCTCCCAGCCACCGCAGCCTCGACCTGCTGGGCTCCAGCGATCCTTCCGCCTCAGCCTTCCAGGCAGCTGGAACTACAGGTGCGTGCTGCCACGCCCGGCTAATTTTTTTGATTTATTGTAGAGATGAGGTCTCACCAAGTTGCCCAGGTGGGTGCGAACCCGCGGGGTCAGGCAATCCACTCACCTCAGCCTCCCAAAGGTGCGGGATTACAGGCTGAGCCACCGAGCCCGGCTAATCCACTCATTTTAGCCTCCCAAAGCACTGGGATTACAGGCTGAGCCACCTAGCCTGGCTGATTGTGTCTCCTTTAGGAAATGCTTCCCCACCAATTGGGGGCCCCGGGGTGAGCTGTCCAGTCTAATCTTTCCCCCCTTTAATCTTCTGAGTCCCTGGAGTGGGTGGCTGTGTGAAGCTGGCACCTGCTTGTCCACATGGACGTTAGTCCAGCACCGTTGATGGACTGCCGTCTCTTTTTTTCTGAGCTGCTGTAACTTTGGCTGCAGGTCTGTGTCTGGGCTGCGCTTTGCTCTTTTCGGTCATTTCTGTGTTGCTTTGCTGGTAACCCACAGTCAGTTGCTGCCCCCTTTCCCTTTCTCAGTC
>JAPVLO010002074.1:0-43771 GCA_027257055.1 Cephalopachus bancanus
GTTCTGGGGGAAAAATGTGTTGGAGGTGGTCAACATATATTTCTTAAGTGAATGGATCTGTATGGGGGGCACTGTAAATAATTTGAATTGTAAGAGGGCAAATTATTTCACATTATGTTTATAGGATTTGAGAACTCAGCAGTTTTTATTAAGTCTCCATTCTCCCTCTAGTGGAGACACATGAGACCACAGGAATAAAAGATTGCACTTTCTGTAACCTGATGTTTATACATATATATGAAAAATTCCTTTTGTGGTGGTCACACTTGTATCCACTTACCTTAGAAACTTTGAGTTCCTTAAATACAAACAGTCCATTTAAAAAGTGGGCAAAAGACATGAATAGATACTTCTCAAAAGAAGATACACGGGCAGCCAACAGACACATGAAAAAGTGCTCAGCCTCACTCATCATCAGAGAAATGCAAATCAAAACCACATTGAGATACCACCTAATCCCAGTAAGAATGGCCATCGTTAATCAAACAAACAACAACAGATGCTGGCGAGGATGTGGAGAAAAAGGAACACTTCTACACTGCTGGTGGGAAAGAAAACTAGTGCAACCTCTTTGGAAGACAGTGTGGCGATTTCTGAAAGAACTAGACATTGACTTTCCATGTGACCCAGCAATTCCCCTATTGGGAATATACCCAGTGGAACTCAAATTATTCTACAAAAAAGATACCTGCACACGTATGTTTGTTGCAGCTCTATTCACAATAGCAAAAACATGGAACCAGCTGTGTTGCCCATCGATACTGGACTGGATTAAGAAAATGTGGTACATATACACAATGGAATATTATGCAGCCTTAAAGAAGGACAAATATATGGACTTTGCAGCAACTTGGATGGATTTGGAGTCGATCATGCTCAGTGATTTATCACAGAAACAAAGAACAGAGTTCCATATGTTCTCACTCATAAATGGACCTTGGACAATTGTAATGCTACAAGAAAGTGATTGGCAGTAGTAAGAAACTGTCAGGGGAGGGGGGTGGGATTTGCTGCTGAGGGAAACTGCTAGAGGAGGGAGGGGCATATGTCATCAACAAGGGTACCTGCATGATCAAAGTTTATATACCTAACCCTGAATTGTACCCCTTCTCTTTATAATAAAAATAATTTTAAAAAGGATTTTAGAGTTCTTTAAAGCGACTATATTCAAGACCAACATGTAACACCATTATAGAGATAGGCAGAGCCTTTTGCAAGTCTTCTACCAGAAAAAGACGTGATTCAATAGTGCGTGTTCTCATTCATAAATGGACTCTGATCACTGGACACACAAGCACAAGGGTGGTATCGGCAGACACTGGACGCTGCTGGGAGGGAGGGAAGGAAGTGGGGGGCACATGTCAACACACTGGAATGGCAACAATCAGAGAGAGAGAGGCCCAGCCAGAAGCCCAAACTGCACCTGCGAGCAACTTTTTTATGTAGTAAATCCTCACTCGTCCCCCACAACTCTGAAATTTAAACAAAAATTTTTTAAAAAAGGAAAAGACTTTTTCAAGCAGTACAGAATTTACAACCCTGTTAGCTAAGAGAAAATGAAGGCCTAGATCCTTTTCCTTTAACATTTCAAATCAAATGCAGGATGTTAACAATCCATTGTTTGTTGTGTCCCTTAGCGATGGCCACAGATGATGCCTCATAACAAACCACTCCCGAAACTCAATGTCTGGAAACAATGATGCTTTTTTTGCCCCTGGTTTGAATGTTTTTGTCCACCGTGAACTCCTGTCCTCCAGTGATCCTCTCACCCTGGCCTCCTAAAGCACTGAGACTACAGGCATGAGCCACTGTGTCAGGCCTTGATAATGACAAAGTTACCTGAATTTAACACACTGTTCTGCTTTGTAGTCAAGAAATTAAGAGGTATGCTGAAAAATCAAGATGTGTTCCTAGGAGAAACATAAAGTGGGTGACCCAATGACATTCAGAGGCCAAAAAAGGATTTTAATACAGACTCCTAAAATGCAAATTCCTTCTTTGTATTCCTCACAGGGTTTTCCTGGCTTGGTCTTTTTTTTTTTTTTTTTTTTTTTTTTTTTTTGAGTTGTAGTCTCACTCCATCGCCCAGGCTGGAGTACGGTGGCACATTCACTGCCATCCCAGCGTCGACCTGCTCCAGCAATCTTTCTACCTCAGCCTTCTAAGCAGCCGGAACTACAGGGATGCACTGCCACACCCAACTAATTTTTGGTTTGTTGTAGAGATGAGGTCTTACCAAGTTGCCCAGGCTGGTCTCGAACCCGTGGACTCAGGCAATCCACTCACCTCGGCCCTCCAAAGTCCTGGGATTACAGGCTGAGCCATGAGCCTGACCAGACTGGTTTGGTCTTTTTCAGGGGGATACAAAATTCATCAATCTGAAGGGTGTTGTGCTTAAAACCAAACTCTTTATTCCTCACTATCAATTGCATCAGAATGTGAATGCCTATTGCAACAGAGGACAATCCACCAGGATGTGGTTTTGCATCCATAGCCTCGGTATACAATCAAAAAATAGTGTGGTATCACTTCCAAGAACTCTACAACTTAGTGAATGAAGATGAGCCATGTGAAATTGTTACCTGTGTAAGTCAAAAGATGGTAGTAGGGGCCAGGTGTGATAACTTGAGCCTGTAATTCCAGCACTTTCAGAGGCTAAGGCAAGAGGATTACCTGAGTCCAGGGGTTCAAGATCAGCCTGGAAAACTTGGCGAGACCTTGTTTCCACAATAAATCAAAAAATTAGCCAGGCCTAGTGGCGCACACCTGTAGTTTCAATTACTTGAAAGGTTCGGGCAGAAGGATTGCCTGAACCCAGCGGATTGAGGCTGCAGTGGCCATGAGTGTGGCCACTGCACTCCAGCCTGGGCAACACAGTGAGATTGTGACTCAAAAAGAAAAAGAAAAAGCTGGCAGCAGGTGTTGACAATTGTGTGTGGCTCAATCTAATATTATCTTACATTTTTTATTGTGTTCTTATAGAAGACTATTCCCGGAGTTACACATGGGCTGAAAAGAGAAACAAGATTTCCCCATTTTTAAATAGGCTACACCCGCCCTCTTATTTTATCTTGAGACAGGATCTCACTCTGTCACCCAGGTTGCATCTCAATAGGTATATCCAACAGAGAGGACTTTGAAGGTGACTGAAGTTTAAACATGTAAGAATCAATACACAAATTTTTTATAAATAAATTCTGGGGATTTTTGGATCCCTCTTCACCTTCAGGGAAGGTTTACTGAATTCTCACAACTTGGCTTTGCTATGATCGTGTCCGACTATTTCCCACTGCTAACATCACTTAAGACTCACGACTCCGCAAGTCCACCTACTGCTAAAAAATTAGCAAAAAAAAAACCACTTAACCTCCCCATTAGCTTTCTAGGGTTGAGTACTCGCCTTCTCTCCCCTCCCCTATCATTCCTCAGCCCCCGTGAAAATAAAGAACTGATGTTTCAAAAAAGTTCATTAGAAGTCTTTGTCAATGGTCACGTCTAAGCTGGCCAGCTTATAAGTGAGTTTTTCATCAATTGGGTCCCTAACTTCTGCAATATTTGCTGTATACACAGCTCTCATCTGCCCCCAAATTTTTCTCATATATCATGAGTCTCCCCAGAATAATGTTCTCCACTATTCTGCAAGGACAGTCATCAAATGAGGCAGATTTTGTTTGTTGGGGGTTTTTTTTAGCTGGAGTCTCACTCTATTGCCCAGGCTGGAGTGCAGTTGCATGCTCACAGCCACTGCAGCCTCAATCTGCTGGGCTCAGGTGATCCTTCCACCGCAACCTTCCAAGTAGCTGGAACTACAGGCATGCACAACCATGCCTGGCTAATTTTTTTATTTACTGTAGAGACGAGGTCTTACTAAGTTGCCTAGGCTGGTCTTGAACCCCTGGACTCAGGCAATCCTCTCACCTCAGGCTCCCAAAGTGCTGGGATTACAGGCTTCAGCCAACATGCATGGCTAAATGAGGCAGATTTTAACAACTCAAAGATGCTTCCAGGTACTGCTAGAGCCAAGGATGTCCAGCTTTTTGGCTACCCTGGGCTGCACTAAGTAAAGGAGAATTGTCTTATATGCACATAGTTAGTGTATATAAATAATAAGACTTCTTTTGTTTTTAATATTTTTATTATAAAGTATTTTTTTAAATGAGAATGATATAAAACTAGTGGGAAATTTCCCCTTGCTTTTGCAAAATGAGTCTATCAATGCCTGGCTCTATGGAAGTGGTCACAATTCTTAGTGAGTGCTCAAGGTGCTTGTCAGAAATTTTTGTTCGAACTTTGCTCTTCACGGTCTTCATCATTGAAAGCAGTTGCTCGCAAATGTGCATGCTACCAAAAAGCGATGTCATGAGTAAGGCATGATGTGAGCTTCAAAAATGAAACTACATGTGGGGTCCACAAAGAAAATAAATGCTAAAAACACATGACACTAAATCATTTCATGGGGCTGCACTGCTAGCTATCTTGGGCCACATTCAGCCCATGGGCTGCAGATTGGACATGCCTGCTTTAGTGTCTAAAAGCTTTCCTATGAGAGCTCAGAAGCAGCCTTGGTTCTCAACTGTGATCAGAAATACTTTGGATCTGTACCCTAAGTTACCCACTCCTTGGTCTCAAAAAAAGAAGCACAGAGGATGCCGATGGGCAGCTGGTGTTGAGAAAGTGTCTTGGACTAGCGTCCCATGTTTCACCAATGTCCACTTGAGAAGGGTAACTCGGGACTCCTGTGAATGCTGGGGCCTCTTGAGAATGCTGATGGCTGGGACACCCCAGCTGTCCCCAGTGCTTCTCAAAATGCCTGCCTCCTTATCCTATGGAAGTACTGTACTCCTTGGCACTCTCAAGACATCAAAGTCCTGCTCTGATACCCGCAGAAGAAAGAGAAGCCATCTCTCCCCCATTTTGGGCCTCTCACTTATTATTTTTAGTAAGTCTTTTTTATTTGACTCAAAATGTCATCTGGTGTCAAGTTCATGACTAGAGTCATTAGGTTACTTGCCTGTTTTTAGGAAATCATTGGCATTTCTTAGAACAAAAAAATTTAATATATTTTATTTGGTTTTTTTTTTAATAACTTTAGGGGCACAAATGGTTTTTGGTTACATGGCAGCTTTGTATAGCGGTGAAGAAGTCCCGGCTTTAAGTGGACCCACCACCTTCATGAATGAGTGTTTTACCCGAGGTGATTTCTCATCCCTGCCCCCTTTCCCATTCTCCCAAATTTTAATCGCCAATGTCCACTGTACCATTGTATATACCTTTACAGACTCTTAGCTTACCTCCCGCTTACAAGTGAGAACATCCAGTATTTGGTTTTCATTCAGGATGATGGTCTCCAATTCCATCCAGGTTGCTGTGAAAGACATTATTTCATTCTTTTTTTATGACTGAATTGTATTCCATTATAAACACACACACACACACACACACACACACATACATGCACACGCAATTTTAGTGAGTTCTCAAGGTACTTACATTTATATAGAATTGCAAGAGTCCTTGAATAGCCAAGCCAATCTTGACAAAGAAAAACAAAATTGGAAAGTAGTATATATCATTTTCATTATCCACTGATAAGTTGATGGGCATTTAGGTTGATTCCACATCTTTGCAATTGTGAATTGTGCTGCTATAAACATCAGAGTGCAGGTGTTTTTTCCATATAATGACCTCTCTTCCTGTGGGTAGATACCAAGTAGTGGGATTGCTGGATCAAGGGGTAGATTGACTTTTAGTAAAACATCTATGGAAATCAGTATGGAGGTTTCCCAAAGAACTAAAAGTAGGTCTATCACTTAAAAAAAAAAATTCAACCATTCATCACTGTGCATGGGCCATCAAACAGTGTTCTTTGTGTCCCCAGTGTCTTCTAGAAACCTCTTTCTCAACAGCTCCTGTCAGTTTGGCCCCCTGATCCTCTCTGCAAAGGACTCAGACTCAGTACCTAGGTCTGACACCAAGTCGGTCTCTCCTTCCCCTCTTCTTCTTTGGGAGACCCTGAAAACTTGACTTCTGTGTCATCTCCACTAGAACCTAAGCTCATGCAGCAGAGATTTTTGTCCATGGCTATAACCCTAGTGCCTAAACCAGCCCTCTGAGGTGTGGTGGGTTCTCAAAAGGCACCTGTTGTACAGAACAAGCTATTCTCAAGACACAACACATTGGAACAAAACAAGATATACTTCAGGTGCAGCTACTCCCAGGAGGCCCATCCAGATAGGACTGAATTATTTCTTTCTTTAAAAAAAAATGGTTTTTAGCCGGGCTCGGTGGCTCAGCCTGTAATCCCGCGCCTTTGGGAGGCTGAGGTGAGTGGATTGCCTGAGCCCGCGGGTTCGAGACCCGCCTGGGCAGCGAGACCTCATCTCTACAATAAATCAAAAAATCAGCCGGGTGTGGTAGCACATGCCTGTAAATCCAGCTACTTGGAAGGCTGAGGCAGAAGGATCGCCAGAGCCCAGCAGGTTGAGGCTGCGGTGGCCGGGAGCGGCCACTGCACTCCAGTCTGGGCGACAGAGTGAGACTCCAACTCAAAAAAAACAAACAAACAGTTTTTTGAGTTGAAGTCTCACTGCATCACTCAGGCTGGAGTGCAGTGGCATGCTCACAGTCACCCCAGTGTCAGCCTGCTGGACTCCAGCAATCCTTCCTCTTCAGTGTTCCAAGTAGCCAGAACTACAGGCACATGCTACCACACGTGGCTAGTTTTTTATTTTATTGTAAAGACAATGTCTCATCAAGTTGTCCGAGCTGATCTCAAATCCGCAACCTCAGGCAGGCAATCCATTTGCCTTTGCCTCCCAATGTGCTAGGGCTACAGGCTGAGCCACCGAGCCTGGCCTGAATTATTTCTTAAACTCACCCCCTCTCTCCAGATACCCAGAGAGAATTTGCCCAAGGCGTTTGCTACTTTTTAACCTTGTTTTTCTTTGCCAAGACTGGTTTGGCTATCCAAAGATCTTTGTAATTCTATATAAATTTTAGGCTAGGTTCTGCAAAAGTGGCCATTGGGTTTTTGATTAGAGTTGCATTGAATGTATATATTGTTTTGGGTTGTATTGCCATCTGAATTATTCTAACTTGGAATAAGGAAAAAAGACATGAATGTGGAATGTCTTTCCATTTATTTAAGTTTTTAAAAAATGTCTTATCTAGATTTTAAAAATGTGGTACATATACATGATGGAATATTACACAGCCATAAAGAAGGACAAAATTATGAATTTCACAGCAACTTGGATGGACATAGAGTTTATATTACTGAGTTATCTATCACAGAAACAAAGAACTGAATACCACATGTTCTCACTCATAAGCAGAGTCTGAATAATTATCTTAATACTATAAGAAAAGGATTGGCAGTAGAGGGAAACTGCCAGAGGAGGGGAAGACACACTTCATCAATAAGAGTACCTGCATAATGAGCATTTGTATACCTAACACTTTAAAATAAATTTTTTTAAAAGGCTTTCAGAAATGTTTTCTAGTTTTTAGTATACTAATCTCTCACATCTTAAATTAAATTGATCTTTAGTTGTTTTATTCTTCTGGATGCTACTGTAAATAAAAATATTTTCTTTCTTTTGTTTTTGTTTTGGACCATAATATCTGTTGCCTAGGCTGGAGTGCAGTGGCACAATCACAGCTGTTGCAGTATTGACCTGCCAGGCTCAGGCAATCCTACTGTCCCAGCCTTCCTAGTACCTGGGACTATGGGCGCACGCCACCACACCTGGCTTTTTTTTTATTTATTGTAGCAATAAGGTCTTGCTATGTCACCCAGACTGATCTCGAACTCCTGTGCTCAGGAAATCCTCTCACCCTAACTTCCCAAAGTGCTGGGAATATAGGCATAATCCTTAAATTATTTCCTTCATTTTTTCTTTGGAAAATTTAAAGTGATTAAAAATACAACTGATTTTGCATGTTGAGCTCATATCCTGTAACCTTGCAACATTTGTTCTAATTATTTTTTTGAGTGGATTCTTTGGAATTGTCTTTATATAGGGTCATGTCATCTGAGGATAGGGATAATTTCACTATTTTCTTTCCAATTTGGATGCCTTTTTTTATTTTTCTTTTTGTCTAATTTCTGTAGCTAAAACTTCCAGAACAATATTTAATAGCAATGAGAAAATAAATTATTTGTCTTGGTACTGACCTTTGGGGTAAAGCAGCCAGTCTTCACTACCAATTATGATGTTAGCTATGGTTTCTTGTTTGTGTTCTTTATTGTGTTGAGGGAGTTTCCTCTTATTCAGAGTTTCCTGAAATGTTTCCTTCATGAAAGTGTGTTGGATTTTGTCAAATGAAATGCTGTTGCTGAATTTTTTTAAAACACACGTTTATTTCCTGTTTTTTCATATTCTGTTAATGTGGTGAGCTACATTGACTGACTTTACAAAGTTTGATGTACCTGGAATTCCTGGGGTAATTTACACTTGTGTATGGCATATAATGTTTTTAATATGCTGTTGGATCCAGTTTTTTGGCATTTTGTTGGAGGTCTATTATCTTAGTGATATTGATCTACATTTTTCTTTTTTAGTAGTGTCTTTCTCTAGTTTGTCATCAGTGAAATGCTGGCCTCATAGAACTAGTTAGAAAGTACTCCCTTCTCTTATATTTTTTAGAGAACTTGATAAAGATTTGGTAGAATTCACCAATGAAGCTATCTGGTTGTGAACTTTTCTTTGTAGAAAGGTTATTATAACTAATTCAATCTTTTGTTCTTATGAATCTGCTCAAATTTTGTGTTTCTTCTTGATTTAGTTTTGGTAAATTATGCATGTCTACGATGTTTTTCCATTTCGTCTAAGTTAGGAATTCATTCTTGTGCAGTTCTTCATTGTGAACTCCTATTACCCTTTTTATCTTGGTGTGATTGGTTATAGTGTATCCACTTTCATATCTGATTTATTTATTTGCATCTGCTCTCTTTTTCCTGGGACTGTCTAGCTAAATGTTTGTCAGTTTGTTTCTTCTCAAAGAACAAACGTGGTTTCATTGATGCTCTCTATGGTTTTTTAATTTCCTATTTCATTTATATCTATTCTTATCTAGTTGGTCTATTTCCCTATTTCATGATTGATCTTCTGACTAGAGGTTCTGTTCAAGATTGCAATAGGAGTACTGATGTCTCCAACACCTGTTAACTATTTTCTACCTTAAATTATGTCTTCCTTTGGTTCTTATGTTTCTGGGCTCTGTGGTTTGGTGAGCATGTTTTCATAGTTTTGTTTCTTCTTGAAGAACTGATACGTTTATCAGCATATGAAGAGGTGCAAAGAAACCTAGAATTTATTAATGAAAAATGTGTATTTATTTCTACATGTTTAAACTTCAGTCACCTTCAATGTACTCTCCATTTGATGCAACACACCTATCAAGACACATTTTCCACTGCTTAAAACAGTTTTAAAATGCATCGATTTTGATGGCTTTTAGTGCTTCTGCCATTTTTTTGTTTCATCTCTTTCATATTGGCAAAATATTTTCCTTTGAGGACTTTTTTCATCCGGGGGGGGTGGGGGGAGTGAGTCATTCAGGGTGAGGTCAGGTGAATAGGGAGGGTGGGGCAAGGGGTCATGCCATTTGAGGTCAAAAACTGGTGAAAACTCAGCATGGTGTGGGCAGGTGCTCTCATAAATCGCCCATCATGAAATGGGCAAACACGTTGAAAGAACCTAAAAAAAAAAAAAATTCACTTAAGCCAAGTGCAGCCTCTCACAACAATGCTAACTGGGACACTGATGCTACAGGGGAAGCCTGTGCTACAAAGGGCCTGCCCTCCAAAAGATAATTTCAGGTTTTGGGGTGTCCCCTCCTATATCATTGACCCTTGAACAAGTTGACCACCCCCAAGCAGTTGAAAATCTGCATATAACCTTTGACTCCCCAAAATCTTAATTACAAAGAGCTTACTGTTGACTTGAAGCTTTCCAAATAACATAGTTGATTAACACATATTTTATGTCATATGTATTGTATACTATATTCTTAGAATAAAATAAGTTGAAGAAAACAATATTGCTAAGTGTTGGGAGCCAGCCTTGGAGGCCCACCTGAGCATTAGGGATCCAGGCAGGCTGTGGACCCTGAGACCTCTAGGTTGAATTCAGGAGCTGAAGGCTCATTCCCTCTTCCCTTCTTTGATGTTTGGCATGATCCACTAGCAGGGACTTTGATGATCTAAGCATGAAGTTCTGAGAATACGACAGGCATGGCTTACTTTAGGAGTCCATTGTTCCCATTTCTCACAGACTGCGGTTTCTGCTTTGAACTTAACATAATTCAAACTCAAGTCACATCTGGGAGCCTTTAATATGGTACAAGCTTCTTTTAAGTTTTAATAGTATATTTGTAAAATTAGTATATACATACAAAGTGCTGTTTCAACCTTAAATAATACAGACAATATCAAGAGCTACTAGAAACGGCCCAGCACAAACTTTGGGCTGGGCCACATTCCTAAAGGCCCAGCATGAACTTTTGGGCTGAGCCACATTCCTAATGGCCCAGTGCGTACTTTGAAATAGGCTGCTTTCTTTTATACTGGTTTTTTTTAGTATAGGGTTTTTTCTACTTATAAGTTGAATTTATTTTATTCATAGAAAGTATTGTAGAATAGGTTATGCTACGTCAGTGAATTATGTCAGTTCAGGCATGATCAAACATGATATTTTGAGGTTTAATAAGAATACATCTAACTTTAGAAATTATGTTTTTTCCATTTTCTACATTTGCGGTTTTGGCTTTAATGCAATTTACAGTTTATATTTGGGTTTTATTTTTTAGAAGCTTTATTGCTGATGATCAGGATTAGGATTTAGAAACTTTTATAAAAGTTAAAATAGGTTTATAGGATTTTGGAACAGCTATTTTGTTAAGAGATTGTAATCAATTGTTCCCAGAAATGGCCCAGTGTGATCTTTTGACTGTGCCACATTCCTTAGGAATTGGTTTGGGCTATAATTAAGAGTTTCTATAGTGTAGGTAAAATTAGCATGAAATAGAGAGGAATTGGGAATTAGGTTGGTTATTAGATGTTGTGTATGCATAGGTTTTAAAAGTTATTGAGTGTTAAAAATATTATGATATTAGAATTGTTGTATTGCTTTTAAGAAATATTAACTAAGCATGAGGAACAGTGAGATAGTTTTGGGATCCTCATTCCTCATGCTTGGGGAAACACCTGGTGGGTGGGGGATGCCCCTCATCCACCTGGCTCTATGTTCATGTAAATGTCTTGTGATTTAATTGGGATTGCCCTTCCTCATACTCCAGGAAACACCTGGTGGGTGAGGGATGCCCCTCATTCACCTAGCTTTGTGTTCATGTAAAAGTTTTGTGATTTAATTGGGATTGTTCTTCCTCATGCCTGAGGAAACACCTGGTGGGGGGGGATGCCCCTCCTGCACCTGGCTTTGTGTTCATGTGAAAGACTTATGAGACTGTCTGTGTCAAAATTGGGGATAAATACCTGCTGTAAGTTTCAGTAAACGGCTTCTGTTCAATTCACCGAACAGTTGTCCACTTTCTTTCTTTCTCTTTCTTATTCTTTATATCTATCCCTCTATCTTTCTTTAATATCTATCCCTACTACAGAATCGGTTTCTGCACTAGACAGAGTCTAGCCTTTCTCCCCCAGTCTCTTTCTTTCTTTTAATATCTATCCCTATGAGTCGCTGACACCATCACACCCTCCAAGGGACCTCCTAAATCTCTCTTCGGGGGCTGGCCCCCCGAAGCTAAGAAATTCATAAGGTAGTAAAAATAGATTTACTATTAATTAAGTGGAAGTGGATTGTTATAAAGGTCTTTAACTTGTCATCTTCACACCGAGTAGGCTGAGGAAGAGGAGGAAAAGGAAGGGCTGGTCATGCTGTCTCAGCAGTGGAAGAGATGGAGGAAAATCCATGTATAAGTGGGCCCATATGGCTCAAACCGGTGTTGTTCATGTGTCAACTACAATGAACTTGTTGGTTTCTTGTCACTATTTATGGCTTAAAGTTTATTGTTTCTTTCTTTTTAGAGACAGGATCTTGCAATGCTGCCCAGGCCGGTCTCAAACTCCTGGCCTCAAGTCATCTTCCAGCCTTGGTCTCACAAAACACTGGGATTACAGGAATCAGTCATGCACCACCTGGCCTATTATATCTGTATAGTTTTTAGCTATCTTCCTGTTTCCTCCCATAGAGATTGCAATATACATCCAAAATTTATAAGAATCTAGTGTGATTTGAACTTCACTTTGGTCGTGCTCCATACAGCCAAACCCGCTGCTGCAGTCACTCCACAAGAGCCAATTCAGGAGTCCCCACAAGGGACATTCCAAAGTATCCTGAGATGGGACCAGTGGGAATTCCAGAGACAGAAGCATCTGAAGGATCTGAAGGATAATCAGGATAATCAGCCCAAAGCTTCTTATCGGGGAAGAGGAGTTCCTGTCAAGTACAGTGAGAAGGGAAACGTTCTACCCGGGCATGTCCACAAAGGGATGGATTGTGGGGTTAATGTGAGTATTTTTTAAATTTGGCTCAGGGGCGGGGCTGGTTTCTATATGTTGGCAGCGTGTTTGATCAACAGGGTTTCAGGGAAAAACTGAAATGTTATCAATGCTTTGGAATGTTTCTGGGCACCTTTCAGACCCCAGTGTGGGTCTGAGCCCACGGGGGCAAGAACACAGTTGACTGGGTCACAAAGTAGTCAGGCCCTGTTTTCTGAGTCAGAAAAAACAGTTGGAGGGGCCTGAGGGACTCCACAACTAACATACCAAAAGTAATTCTTCACAACCACATTTTTCACACCCCCATTTGTGTTGCAGTTGTCAGAAATGGTATCATGATATGTTGTGTTCATCAATGTAGATTTACTCTTGTGTTATACATTCAGCCTTTAAATAATATAGGAAACAAAAATCAAATATAAAATAATCTTGATTTTTATATTTGGCTATGTTTTCCTTAATTGACACATATGTATGAGGCACATTGTGATGTTTTGATTTATGTACTCATGATAGAAAGACTCAATCAAGATAGTTAACATATCACCTTGACTTACCATTATTTTGTGCTGAGATCCTCAAAGAATACAAAATTTCATTAAGACTGGAAGATTAAATTTGAGAAATACATTACTCAACACGGAGACATAGAAAATAACAGTGTTGTATACTTGAAAATTTCCCAGAAAGTAGATTTTAAGTGCTCTCACCACAAAAAAAGGAAGCATGTAAGGTAATGCACATGCTAATATATCTCAATTTGCCCAGGCAACTTGGTGAGACCTCGTCTCCACAATAATTGAAAAAAAATTAGCCGGGTGTGGTGGCATGTGCCTGTAGTTCCAGCTACTTGGAAGGCTGAATGGAAGGATAGCTGGAGCCTAGGTCAAAGCTGCAGTAAGCCAGGATCATCCTGCCATAGCACTCCAGCCTGGGCAACGCAGTGAGACTCCCAATTCAAAAAAACTTTTAACACTAAAAAATAATACTTTATTAGTGACAGTATGAACTCATCCTTGAAAGTATGAATTATTTAAAAAATGCAGCCGGGCATGGTGGCTTAAGCCTGCAATCCCATCACTTTGCGAGGCCAAGGCGAGAGGATTGAGGTTTGAGACCAGCCTGGGCAACTTGAAGAGACCTCATCATTACAACAAATAAAAAAATTAGCCTAGCATGGTAGCACGCTCCTGTACTTCTGGTTACTTGGAAGACTGAGGCAAAAGGATCACCAGAGCCCAGCAGGTTGACGCTGTAGTGGCCATGAGCATGCCACTGTACTCTAGCCTATGCAATGGAGTGAGACTCAAATTTAAAAAAAAAATGCAGATGCAAGACAATAAAAAATCCTTCACCCCAGATGATCTCTGTAGAATTTAATCTAACAATTAAAAATCATTGTAAAATTGAGGTGTGCAATGATGTGTAGGGTCCCCTTCTATGGCCCGTGAAACCCAGTTTCTCACCATAAAACCATCCAGTCTTCACTGGTTGCCTTCCAAATGCATTGGTAAACAGCAGTCTGGGTATCACAAAAGGTCACACTTCAGAGTGCGAAAGAGGATGGCTCTTAAAAGACAGATAATCCAGGACCCCTCAAGCTGGACCCTCCCCGGGGCCACAGTCTCAGCACTGCCCCACCCTCTTCCTCCTCCACTTCTCAGTGTTTCCTTCCAGGATTCCGGTTCTCTGCTTCCCTGACCAGCCTGTGCACCCTCAAGGCCTGGGCCAGTCTCTGCCTGGCTTTCTTTACTCTGTGGGCCTGTCTCCAGATGTCTGCATCAGTCACCTCTTGACTGGAGGGTGATGTTGACAGACTATGTCCTGTTCCTGGGGTCCTTGCTGCCTT
Source organism: Cephalopachus bancanus (assembly GCA_027257055.1). NCBI lineage: Eukaryota > Metazoa > Chordata > Mammalia > Primates > Tarsiidae > Cephalopachus > Cephalopachus bancanus. The sequence goes on from JAPVLO010002074.1 coordinate 14,373, forward strand.
AGCTGATCTCTTGCTGAAATGTCCCTCAGCTCTGGCTTCATCAAGGAATCCCCCTGCAATTCCCGGTGCAACTACCCTCAAGATATTTTCTAATGCCAGCAGGCTTGAAGCTTCTCCTTGGCTGCCATAGGGCTGGAGCCCCTGCAGCCTCTTGAAGCCCAGTATTGCAGAAGTGTACCCAAGCCCTCCGGCCCTCGCATGTCCATGACAGCATTGTCAGGATGGGATCTTATTCTGGTCACTGGCTTCTGGAATATGCAGCTGGTCAGCCTCACAGGGAGGAAAGAATGGGCAGAACACCTCCTCCTGGCTTTGGCCATGTGCATTTGCCATTTCCTCTGCAAGCCAGGGGCATCGGATTACTCTGGAGCCTCCTGTGTAACAAGAGAACATGGGACATTTCAGCAAAATGGAGGATGGAGACCATCAGCTGGGGAGGGTTCTCAACTCAGCCAAGCCTTCTCACTGGCCCCTCCCTGGGGACATATATCTGGATCTGAACTCAAGGAGGTCTGGGGTGGGGACCAAGAACCTACATTTCTGTGTGTCCCCAAATGCCGCTGCAGCTATAGGCTCCATATATTGAGACTAGATCCTGAGTCCTCCTCCATCTGCTGGAGTTGAGAACTGAATTCCAGACATGGCCTAGTACTGAACCAGTTCCCTTCTCCATTCCTCCTGTGGATGTCACACTCTTCTCCTCCCCATCACTGACAGTTGCACACACACTGGTGCCTCCTAACCCACCTTCATGGAACACAGGGTCCCAGTCCTCCCCTGACTCTCAAGACCTGGGAGTTCTCCTTGTCTTTTGCTGTAGGACACACCCTGACCTCCTGATCTTCAAGGAAAACATATATCCTTCAGTCCTTAAATACTCCACAGCAGATCCCATCTCCACCTAAACCTCTCATGCTCATGAATTAAAAACCTCAGAAACACTGTTGGTGAAACACTGCAAGAGGTGGTTAATTACTGTCTAAGATTTGAAATCCTCTCTAGATCTAATCCAATTGGGAGAATCCGGTCCCATTAAGCTATTTAAAATGCAAACTAAATCAGTGTACTTTTCATTTTGAAACCTGCACTTCCCTATTTCTTTCATTTCTGTTGTCCTGGCATAAATATTAATCTCACCCCTTTTATTACTCAAGACAAGACAAATTAATGAATGAATTTCTAAAATAATGTGTGATATAGTTAAGTTCTGTGATGAATAAGAAGGAAAAAAGAGAAAGTTAGAGAGACTTAGAGGAAAGAGGGATGTAGGGAGGGAGAGAAGAGAAAAAATTCACTACAATTAATAGTGAGGTGACTTTAGGCAAGGACTAACTTATATTTGCCAGAGAACCACAATTTAAAAAAAAAAAAAAAGAAAAAGAAAAAACCAGGGACATTTTGGTCCAATTAACTCCACATTCCCTGTGCTAAATAAATACTGAATAAGCAATGTGCAACACTGTCACAAAGCAAAGAAAATAGAAACAATTTAGAGAATGAAAAGAAGCAAGAAAGACTGGCAGCTGACATTCGACATAAAATTAGATGGACATCCATGGAGCACCATTGATACAGGTTTTGGATAGAACTTTCTGGATATAGATTCTCCTAAGAGGGGGACAATTTGAATAATGCAGAGCCAAATAATATTAGTGATGTTGATTTAAAAAGAAAATCTGGCCTATTATCCCAAGACAGCTTCATGTATAAAAAAGTAGACTTCTTTGAATATTACTCCACAAACATGGGCCCCTAGGAAATGGCATTTCATTAGAGATCCGCTTGTTTTAGGAACAACTCTCTACCAACTTAAAGAGGTTTGGCAGAAGAAATAAGTACACACATGCACCCTCTTGTAGTCTGTATGGACCCCAAACTCACCAGGAGAGGCTGGCTTGGAAAAGAGGTAGACGCAGGTTCCCCCACGGTTGTGAAGCTTGTCTGGTTGACCCCACACTGACATGCAGACAGTCCGTGGCTAGATGGGAAATGTGGTGACTTCTGCATCTAGGTCCCATTTTTATGGAGGAAGGGAGGGGGTAACACAATCTTCGGATAGCCCACAGGACATGCCCTGTCTCCCACCCATGGGTTTGAGGGATTCCTAAATCTTTATACAGAAACAAAACAATGTGGGGTGTGGACACTGTCCGATAATACTGTTGGTAGAAAGGAAATTTAATAGTTGTGTGTTGTGGGGTGGTATTTGCAGTTAACATCAGAATTTTAGATATGACTTAGTCATAAACCCTATATAATTTGATATGCTTAATTACTTTAACCCCCTCCCACGAAATGCTAAAACCTTAGGAAACTTTTAATTCAACTTTTACCTTTCCAGATTTTTGTGTTACTATATTTTGTGTCATGTATATTAATTCTGCATTCATTTTACTCTCTGGGAGACATTTCTGATACTATTCCATAAAACAATATTCATGGGGGTGGGAACAAGATGGCGATGGCATAGGTGAATTGGTGAGATTCTCTGAACCTGAGTTCCCAAAAAGGCTATTACTTCTCTTCCCCTATCCCCCAGCCCACCACCAGTCGTACTGGTGCCAGGCCCGGGAACTTCGGTCCCATGCAGGGCCAGATATTGCGGCCCCCTACTGCTGCTGTTCCACTGCATATGTGGGAGTCTCCGGTCTCAGCCCCCTTCAGCTCCCTCCCTGGCTGCATTGTCTCCAGCCCGGCACCCAGCACCAAGCTGCCGGTCACACAGGGAGGCTCTGGGCGCCTGCCCCTCAGAGACACCGGTCCCATTCCTGACTGAAGTACCCTGTGGGGGGCCCAGGGCCACTCTCACCGCTCACCACCGGCCCTTTGGAGCTTTGGAACTCTGGAACTCTAGGCCCACCCTGGCTGAGGCACTCAGCGCAAGACCCCAAGCCGGGGGACCCAGACAAGCAGAGAAAAACAGATCTGCTTAAACTGTCTCACCATTCTCCAGGCAGAGACTTCCATTGCCCCACCCACCTATCGACAAACTTTACCTCATTTCCTAAGGCCAGATATTGTGGCCCCCTGCTGCTGCTGTTCCACTGCGTGCATGGGAGTATCAGGTCGCAGTTCCCTCCAGCTCCTTCCTGGCTGCATTGTCTCCAGCCCAGCACCCAGCACCAAGCCACCGGTCACACAGGGAGGCTCTGGGTGCCCGCTCCTCAGAGACACCGGTCCCATTCCTGGCTGAAGTAACCTGTGGGGGGCCCAGGGACACTCTCGCTGCCCACCACCTGTCCTTTGGAGCTTTGGAGCTCTGGAACTCCAGGCCCACCCTGGCTGAGGCACTCAGCACGAGACCCCAAGCTGGGGGACCCAGACAAGCGGAGAAAAACAGATCTGCTTAAACTACCTTGCCATTCTCCAGGCAGAGATTTCCACTGCCCCGCCCACCTATCAACAAACTTTACCTCAGTTCCTAAGGCAACAGCACAAAACAGGAGACAAAGACCCACCCCTACGCTGCAACGAAAAACAAAAGGGAGAGGCCGGAATCGGAGATCAGAGAAGTGACTTTAGTCTGATCGCTTATTTTAACTTATGATTTTATCATTGAAACTGTTGGTTCAGATCATGTTTGGTGTTTACCTTCTGACTTACACTGTTTCTCGATTTTATTGGCCTGTCTCTGTGTAGCTATCAGTACTCTTTAGGGAATCTTTCTTACGTGTCTTTCTTCACTCCTTCCCAGCCCTGTGTCTCTTTCTCACCTGATAGTTGGTATGTATATATGTTTTCCCTCTCACACTTTCTCTCTCTAACTCCCTATTAACCACCCCTTCCTCCATTATTTTCCTCTTTTATATGCCCCCTTTTTAAATCTAGGGACCAAGACTACATACTGCTGAATAGATACATTGTAAAGCAGAGGGAAAAGTGACAAAAGCCAGAAGACACTCATAAGGAAGAACAGGACATTGCAGAAGAGAAATAAAAGCAACCCCACCTTCCCTCAAAAACAGAATTGAAGAAGGGGAGGGAAAAGGGGAGAGGAAGAAAAATCTACAGAAATAAAGAAAAACCAAAAGAAGAGTATGGGTCTCTCCCAGACACCTGGGAGGGGAGACACAGAGAAAACTGACTTTAGAATGCAAACAATGAAAAGCCCCAAAATGAAGGGTCTCAAACTACAAATGTAGATATCAAGACAATAATGGAGAGATTAAAAAGAACTGAGAAGACACAAGAAGAAACTAGGAAGGAGCTGATATCTGAGATAACAGTAATAAAGAATACTGTGAATGAAATAAATAACAAACTGATAATCATGGAAAGCAGAATTACCCAAGCAGAAGAAAGAATCTCAGAGCTTGAGGACCAAAATAAAGAAATAACCCAAACTCTTAAAAACACAGAAAATAAGCTCAAAAAGACAGAACAAAACCTTCAAGAGATGAGTGACTACCTCCAGAGGCCTAACCTAAGAGTAATCGGACTCCCTGAGGCAGAAAGAGAAACAGAGACCACATTGGAACAAACTTTCCAGGAGATCATTCAAGAAAACTTCCCTTATCTAATCAGTGATGCAAAAATTCAAACACAAGAGATTCAGAGAACCCCTGAAAGACAACAAATGAGAAGACCAATTCCTAGATACATAATAATTCGCCTAAACAGAGTAGGCACAAAAGAAAAAATCCTAAAGGCAGCAAGAGAAAAAGGCCAGATCACCTACCATGGAAGACCAATCAGAATAGCAGCAGATTTATCTACAGAAACCCTGCAGGCTAGGAGAGCTTGGAGCCCTATCTTCAAAGTCCTAAAAGATAAACAATTTCAACCAAGAATAACCTACCCAGCCGAGCTAAGCTTCATCAGTGAGGGAGAATTAAAATCTTTCCCAGATATCCAATCCCTAAGAACTTATGCTGCCACCAAACCATCTCTACATGAAACACGTAAGACAGTACTAAACACAGAAGAAAAGGAAAAAAGAACAACGTTCTTCACAAGAGTACAGGGAAAAGAATAAAATATACATGAACCAACCCCAAAACCAAAAGAAAGACAAAAAAACCAAGTGGAAGAAAAACAACTCAATAAGAACTCCATGATAGGGACAAACTCTCACATTTCAATAATGAGCCTGAATGTGAATGGACTAAACGCACCACTGAAAAGACATAGAATGACAAAATGGATAAAATATCACCAGGCAACAATATACTGCCTTCAAGAGACCCATCTCACTAGAAAGGACATACACAGACTCAAAGTAAGAGGATGGGAAACAAATTCAGGCGAATGGAACACAAAAGAAAGGAGGAGTCGCGATCCTAATTTCAGACAAAATACCATTTAAGCTATCAAAAATTTAAAAAGATACAGAGAGCCACTACATAGTGATAAAAGGTTCACTCCATCAACAAGAAATATCTATCCTAAACATATATGCACCCAACATAGGTGCGCCAACTTTCATAAAGCAACTACTAGGAAAACTAAAGAAAGACATTGACTCTAACACCTTCATAACTGGGGACTTTAATACACCACTCACAACCCTAGACAGATCATCAGGACAAAAAATCAGCAAGGAGATCGAGAACCTCAATGAGACTTGGGCCATATGGACTTAATTGATACCTACAGAACACTCCATCCAAAGACCACAAAATACACATTCTACTCATCACCGCATGGAACATATTCTAAGATCAACCACATAATTGGACACAAATCAAGCATAAGCAAATTTAAAAGGACTGAAATTCTACCATGCAACTTCTCAGATCACAGTGGAATAAAACAAACATTGACACTAACAAGGTCCCCCCAGAACCCACAAAGACATGGACACTAAACAGCATGATGCTAAACAACTCCTGGGTCAATGATGAAATCAAAACAGAGATCAAAAGATACCTGGAAACAAATGAAAATGAAGAAACATCTTACCAAAATCTCTGGGACGCCTTAAAAGCTGTAATAAGAGGGGAATTTATATCCTTACAAACACACATGAGGAAAATGGAAGGAACAAAAATTAACAGCCTAACAAACCACCTAAAGAAGCTGGAAAAGCAAGACCACAAAAACCCTAATTTCAGCAGAAGAATCCAGATCACCAAAATAAAAGCCCAAATCCAGGACATAGAAGACAAAAGATAATACAGAAAATCAATGAAACAAAAGCTGGTTCTTTGAAAGAATAAACAAGATCAATGGTCCCCTAGCTAGACTGACCAAGAAAAAATGAGAAAAAAACCAAATAAGCACAATCAGAAACACAAAAGATGAAGTCACATCTGACCCTGAAGAAATACAAAAGATCATTAGAGACTACTACGTACACTTGTATGGAAACAGACTTGAAAACCTTAAGGAAATGGAGGACTTTCTGACATCACACAACCTACCTAAGTTGGAAAAAGAAGAAATACAGACCCTAAATAGACCAATAACAATCAAGGAAATAGACTACGTAATAAGAAAACTTCCTACAAAAAAAAAGCCCTGGCGCAGATGGCTTTCCAGCAGAATTCTACAAGAGATTAAAGGAGGAGCTGATACCAATCCTACTGAAGGCATTCCAGGTGATTGAAAAAGATGGAATGCTCCCCAAATCATTTCACGAAGCCAACATCACATTGATACCCAAGCCAGGTAAAGATCCAACAAAGAAAGAGAACCACAGGCCAATATCTTTGATGAACATAGATGCTAAAATTCTCAACAAGATCCTAGCAAACTGAATTCATCAATACATCTCAAAAATCATCCATCATGACCAAGTAGGCTTCATCCCTGTGTTGCAAGGCTGGTTCGACATTCATAAAGGCATAAATGTAATTAAATACATCAACAGATGTCAAAACAAAAACCACATGATTATATCATTAGATGCAGAAAAAGTTTTTGATAAAATCCAGCACCCCTTCTTGATAAAAACTCTTGAACATCTAGGCATACGGGGAACATACCTCAAAATAGTAAAAGCCATCTACGAGAAACCCAAGCCAGCATACTCCTAAATGGACAAAAATTAGAATCATTTCCCCTGAAAACTGGAACAAGACAAGGATGCCCACTCTCCCCCTCCTGTTCAACGTAGTATTGGAAGTCCTGGCTCGAGCATTCAGAGAAGAGAAGGCAATCAGGGGTATCCAAATAGGAAAAGAGAAAGTCAAGTTATCTCTCTTTGCAGATGATATGATTGTGTACCTTGAAAACCCAAGAGAATCTGTCAAAAACCTCCTTACACTGATAAAGGCCTTTGGCAAAGTCTCAGGATACAAAATAAATGTACAAAAGACAATCGCATTTCTCTTTACCAATAATAAACAAACTGAAACCCAAATAAAAACCAAAATTCCATTCACAATAGCCACACAAAAAAAGAAATACCTTGGCATCTTCCTAACCAGAGATGTGAAAGATCTTTACAAGGAAAACTACAAAACACTGCTCATAGAAATCAAAGATGACACAAACAAGTGGAAAAATATCCCATGCTCATGGATCGGAAGAATCAACATTGTGAAGATGTCCATCTTACCTAAGGCAATCTACAAATTCAATGCAATACCTATCAAATTACCAGCAACATTCTTCTCAGACCTAGAAAAAACAACACAGGAATTCACACGGAAACACAAACATCCAAGAATAGCCAGAACAATCCTCAGCAAAAAAAACAAAGCAGGTGGTATCACAATACCAGACTTCAAACTTTACTATAAAGCTACAATCAGCAAAATAGCTTGGTATTGGTACAAGAACAGGCATATAGATCAATGGAATAGAAGTGAGATTCCAGAGGCAAAACCTCAATTTCTCAACCAACTCATCTTCGAAAAACCCTCCACCACCTACCACTGGGGAGAGGAGAACCTATTCAGTAAATGGTGCTGGGAAAACTGGCTGACCACATGTAGACGATTGAAACATGACCCTTATCTATCAACATGCACAAAGGTTAACTCCAAATGGATCAGAGACCTAAATGTAAAACCTCAAACCATAAGAACCTTAGAAAATGAAGGAAATACCCTCATGGAAATTGGAACTGACATCCAATTCCTGAACAAAACCCGAAACCCACAGCTCATAAGAAGAAGATAGACAAGTCAGACCTTATTAAACTGACAAGCTTCTGCAAAGCCAAAGAGACCATCAAGAGAGCAGGGAGACAGCCTACAGACTGGGAAAAAATATTTGCCAACACCAGGTCTGACAAAGGCTTAACATCCTGGATCTACAAGGAACTCAAACGTGCTGAAAAGAAGAAAACAAACAACTCCATTATAAAATGGGCAAAGATACGAACAGACACTTCACAAAGGAAGACATCCGAGCAGCCAACAAACACATGAAGAAATGTTCAACCTCACTAATCATCAGGGAGATGCAAATCAAAACCACACTGAGATACCACCTAACTCCACTCAGAATGGCAATTATCAACAACTCAAAAAATAACAGCTGCTGGAGAGGGTGTGGTGAAAAGGGAACACTTCTACACTGTTGTCGCGAGTGTAAACTAGTGCAACCTCTGTGGAAAGCAGTGTGGTGATTCCTAAAAGCTCTAAATACCAACCTCCCATATGACTCCGCAATCCCCTACTGGGAATATATCCTGAAGAACTCAAATCACTCTACAAAAAAGATACCTGCATACGTATGTTTATTGCAGGGTTGTTCACAATAGCAAGAACCCGGAAACAACCATGCTGCCCGTCAAAAGAAGACTGATTTTTTAAAATGTGGTACATATACACGATGGAATACTACGCAGCCATAAAAAAAAAACAAAATCATGAATTTTGCAGCAACCTGGATGGAACTAGATTGACCTATCACAGAAACAAAGATCCGAGTATCACATGCTCCCACTCATATAATGGACCTTAAATATCCAATGCAATACTGTAAGAAAATTACTGACAGTAATGGGAAACTATGGGGGGGAGAGAGATGGGATTAACAGTCGCAAATATCTGTCTGGGAATGGGGAAACACCTCATATCAACAGGGTGCCTGAATGAAACGTAATTGTATACCTAATCCTTAAGTGCACCCCCCAACATCATAAAAAAAAAACAAACCAATATTCATGAACACTTATCTGTATATTATCTTCTCAACCTCGGTGCCTGTCCCCCACAGTGCCCAGAGCAGAGCTCAGCCTTTAGCGCCGCCATGGACCTTGGAGACATGGACCTAAGCCACGTCGGATCTGGGCCCCCTGCGTGGCCATTCGCGAATGTGGGCGCAGCCGCCGGCCACAGGCCCGGGTCCCCCCCCCCCCCGCACTGCCTTGGAACTGAGCCAGGCCCCACAGGCAGTCCGCGGCTGCGAGCCCAGAACCCTGGTGCCACTGACTGCGGAGGTGGACATCCCACCCCTCCAAGGAACGTAGCCCGCCCGCTGATCCGTGGCGGCTCTGGGCCCCAGTCGTGGCCAACCCTGGTCTGGGCTCAGCTGCCAGCCGCAGGCCGTACCCCCAGACGGCTGAGGAACAGGGAACTGGAGCACCCTTGCCTCCGAGGACAGCCTGGTCGCCCCTTCCCCCTCCCCTCGCCGCTGATAGACGCTGAGTTGGCGCCCTACACAGCAGCAGATCCAGATCTAGGCCGCCCACGCAGCCGCCGCCAACAGAGGAGACTGAACACCCGCGCAGCTGCCTACGACGGGGCAATCCCCCTCGCGCCTCCAGGAAACGCGGAGCCGTCCTCCCCACGCAGCCTCCGACCTTGGAGCCTGACCCCAGCGATGCAGCCACTGTCAACCGCGGAGTCGGGTCCCCTGAGCTGCCAACAGCAGAGCTGGGCCTCCAGCGCCACCGCGGACCTTGGAGCCAGGCCCCGTGCCACCGAAGACGGCGTGGGTGCTCCCCTTTCAGGCCCCGCCGCGACTGAGAAACACGGAGCGGGCCCCGCCTCGCCTCCGCGGACGTGGGACCCTGGCGTGGCTAACAGCGGATCCGGGCTATCTACTGTGATCAGGGCCTCCCAAGCGGCCACCGCAGTCAGGAGTCGCGCCCCCCCTTGGAGCCTGACTCCAGGGCCGCCGCCAACCGCGGATCTGGGCGCAGCCGCCAGCCACAGGCCCAGGTCCCCCTGCACTGCCGTGGAATGATGAGCCGGGCCCCACATACAGTCACCAACTGCTGGCCCAGAACCCCCGCGCTGCCAAGGATCGTGGAGATGGGAACCCCTCGACTCCGAGGAACTGGGAGCGGGCCCGCTGAGCCGCGGCGGATTTGGGCCCTCGTCGTACCCAACCGCGGATGTGGGCGCAGCTGCAGGCCGCTGGCCCGGGACCCCAGGCAACTGAGGAACCGGGAGCTGGAGTCCCCGCGCCTCCGAGGACAGCTTGGCCGCCCCGTCCCCCTCCCCGCGCCGCTGATGGACGCTGGGTCGGCCCCCTACCCAGCAGCAGATAGGAATCCGGGCCACCCCTGCAGCCGCCACTGACAGAGGAGACTGGACACCCGCGCAGGTGCCGACCATGGGGCGGGCCCCATGCGGTCTCCGATCTTGTAGCCTAACCCCGGTGGCGCCGCCAATAACAACCCCAGTGCCGGGTCCCCCAAGGTGCCAACAGTGGAGCCGGGCCTTCAGCGCCACTACGGACCTTGGAGCCAAGCCCCCTCCACTGAGGACCGCAGACTGCACCTGCCACTGCTGAGGAACGCGGAGCCTGCCAGGTTGGGGATCTGGGACCCCGCGTGGCCAACTGCAGATCAGGGCGCAGCTGCCGGCCGCGGGCCCAGGCCCCCAGGAGGTTAAGGAACCGGAAGCTGGAGCCCCCGCGCCTCTGAGGACAGAATGGCCGACCCTTCCCCCTCCACCGCGCATCCGGATCCGGGCCGCCCACGCAGCCGCAGCCAACAGAGGAGACTGGAAAAACCCGCGCACCTGCCGACCACGGGGTGGGTCCCCCGTGCCTCCAAAAAAGGCGGAGCCACAGTCCCCACGCGGCCTCCGACTTTGGAGCCTGACCCCAGCGGCGCCGCCACTGCCAACCCCCGTGCCCGGTCCCCTACGGTGCCAACAGCGGAGCCTGGCCTTCAGCGCTACCGCGGACCTCGCAGCCAGGCCGCCTGCCGCTCAGGACCCCAGGCTGTACCCTTCCCAGGCCCCGCGCTCCTGAGAAATGCGGAGCCGGCCCCGCTGTTGCGCGGCGAATCTGGGCCCCTGGCGTAGGCCAACCGCATACCCTGGCGCAGCCATTCGCTGCAGGCCCGGGTCCCCCTGCACTGTCTTGGAACGCTGAGACGGGCCCCACACGCAGTCACCGACCCCGGGCCCAGAATCCCAGCGCCGCCGAGGATCCGCGGACCTGGGCACCCGCGCCTCCGTGGAACACAGAGCCGGCCCCGCTGAGCCGCGGTGTAGCCATCCACGTATCCGGGCGCAGCTGCAGGCCATGAGCCCTGACCCCCAGACGGCTGAGAAACGGGGAGCTGGAGCCCCCACGCCCCCGAGGACACCGTGGCCGCCACTTCCCCCTTGTCTGCGCAGCTGATGGACTATGCGCCGGCCCCCCACGCAGGGGCAGATCCGGCTGCGGGCCGCCCAAGCAGCCGCCACCGACAGAGGAGACTGGACACACGCTCAGTTGCCCACCAGGGGTAGGGCCCCACACGGCCTCCGACCTTTGAAACTGACTCCAGTGGTGCCGCCACAGCCAACCCCCTTGCCAGGTCCCCTGCGGTGCCAACAGCAGAGCCAGACCTTCAGCGCCACTGCGGACCTTGGAGCCAGGCCCCCTGCGGCTCAGGACTATAGGCTGCACCCCTCCCAGCCCCCACCACCGCTAAGGAATGTGGAGCGGACACACAGCGCGCAGCATATCTGGGCCCCTCACGTGGCGATCCACGGATCCAGGTGCAGCTGCAGGCCGTGGGCCGGGGCTCCAGGCGGCTGAGGAACGGGGATCTGGAGCCCCCACGCCTCCAAGGACAGCGTGGCCGACGCTTCCCCGACCTCCACGCCGGTGATGGACGCTGAGCCGGCCCCGGAACGCAGCGGCAGATGCGGATCCAGGCCGCCTACGCAGCCACCGCTGCCAGAGGAGACTGGACACCAGGGGGCGGGCCCTCGCGACTCCAAGGAACGCGGACCCGACCTCCCCACGTGGCCTCCAACCTTGGAGCCTGACCCTAGCGGCACCACCACTGCCAACCGCAGCGCCAGGTCCCCCGTGGTGCCCACAGCAAAGCCCAGCATTCAGCGCCACTGCGAACCTTGGAGCCAGGCCCCCTGCCGCTGAGGACCACAGGCTGCACCCCTCACAGCCCCAGCCACCACTGAGGAACGTGGAGCCGGATCCACTGCGCCGCGGGGGATCTGGGCCCCTGGCGTGGCCAACCTCGGATCCAGGCGCAGCCGCTGGTCACAGGCCCGGGTCCCCCCGCAGTGCCTTGGAATGCTGAGCCTGGCCCCACACGCAGTCACCGGCTGCGGGCCCAGAACCCCTGTGCCGCTGAGGACCGCAGAGCTGGGCAACCCGCTCCTCCGAGGAACAGAGCCGGTCCCGCTGAGCCGCAGCAGCTCTGGGCCTCCGGCCTGACCAACCGCCGTACAGGCATAGTTGCCGCCCTTGGGCCCGGGCCCCCAGACGGGTGAGGAATGGGGAGCTGAAACCCTCGCGCCTCCGAAGACAGCGTGGTCACCCCTTCCCCCTCCCCCGGCCACTGATGGACACTGAGCCAGCCCCCATGCAGCAGCAGATCCGGATCCGGGCCACCCACACAGCCGCCGGCGACAGAGCAGACTGGACACCCGCGCAGCTGCTGACCCCGGGAGGGCCTCCCTCACCTCCAGGAAACGCGGAGCCGCCCTCCCCACGCGGCCTCCCACATTGGAGCCGGACCCCAGCGGTGCCACCACTGCCAACCACGGAGTCGGATCCCCTGCGCTGCCAACAGCGGAGCTGGGACTACAGCGCGGCCGCGGACCTTGGAGCCAGTCCACGTGCCACCGAAGACCGCGTGGGTGCACCGCTCTCAGCCCCCGCTGCGGCTGAGGAACGCGGAGCCGGCCCCGCTGCACCACAGCGGATGTGGGACCCGGTTCGGATATGGGAGCCCCTTCGTGGCTAAGTGCGGATCCGGGCGCAGCCACTGGCCACAGGCCCAGGTCCCCCTGCACTGCCTTGGAATGCTGAGTCGAGCCCCACACGCAGTCACCACCTGCAGGCCCAGAATCCCCGCGCCACCGAGGACGGCGGAGCTGGCAACCCCTCACCTCTAAGGAACTCGGAGTTAGCCCCGGTGAGCTGCGGCGGATCTGGGCCCTGGTCGTGGCACACCGAGGATGCAGGCACCGCTGCCGGCCATGGGCTCGGGCCCCCAGGCGGCTGAGTGACGGGGAGCTGGAGCCCCCGCGCCTCCGAGGACAGTGTGGCCGTCCGTCCCCCTCCCCCGCGACGCTGATAGCCAATGAGCCTGCCCGCCATGCAGCGGCAGATCAGGATCCGGGCCGCCCACGCAGCCGCCGCAGACAGAGGAGACTGGAAACAGCGCAGCTGCCGACCACGGGGCAGGCCCCTGCGCCTCCAAGGAACGTGGTTCCGCACTCCCCACGCGGCCTCCGACCTTGGAGCCTGACCCCAGCGGCACCGCCACTGCCAACCGCGGTGCAGATCTCCCGCGGTGCTCACAGCGGAGCCCGGCCTTAAGAGTCGCCACGGACCTTGGAGCAAAGCCGCCTGCCGCTGAGGACCGCAGGCTGCACCCCTTCCAGCCCCCGCCACAGCTAAGGAACATGAAGCCGGCACTACTGCGCCGCGGCGGATCTGGGCCCCCAGTGTGGCCATCTGCGGGTGCGGGTGCGGGCACAGCCGCCAGCCACAGGCCCGGCTCCCCCTGCACTGCCTTGGAACGCTGAGCCGGGCCCCACACGCAATCACCGGGTGCAGGCCCAGAACCCCCGCGCCGCTAAGTACTGCGGAGATGGACACCCCGCCCCTCCGAGGAAAGGAGCTGGCTCCGCTGAGCCTCGGGGGCTCTGGTACCCCGGCGTGGCCAACCGCGGTCCGGGCGCAGCTGCGGACCCTGGGCCCGGGCCCCCAGACGACTAAGGAACGGGGAGCTGGAGCCCCCACGCCTCCGAAGACAGCGTGGCCGCCCCTTCCTCCTCCCCGGCCGCTGATGGACGCTGAGCCGTCCCCCCACACAGCGGCTGATCCGGATCCGGGCAGCTCACACAGCCGCCAGCGACAGAGCAGACTGGACACCCGCGCAGCTGCCGACCACGGGGCGGGCCCCCCGCGCCTCCAGGAAACGGGAAGCCGCCCTCCCCACGCAGCCTCCGACCTTGGAGCCTAACCCCAGCGGTGCCGCCACTGTCAACCGCGGAGTCGGGTCCCCTGAGCTGCCAACAGCAGAGCTGGGCCTCCAGCATCCCCGCGGACCTTGGAGCTAGGCCCCGTGCCACCAAAGACCACGTGGGTGCACCCTTCCCAGCCCCCACTGCGGCTGAGGAACGCGGAGTGGGACCCGCTGCGCCGCCGCCAATGTGGGACCCCCTTCGTGGCTAACTGTGGTTCCGGGCGCAGCCGCCTGCCACAGGCCCAGGTCCCCCTGCACTGCCTTGGAATGCTCAGCCGGACCCCACACCCAGTCACAGACTGCGGGCCCAGAACCCCCGCGCCGCCGAGGACCGCGGAGCTGGGAATCCCTCGCCTCCGAGGAACTTGGAGCCGGCCCCGCTGAACCACGGCGAATCTGGGCCCCATCATGGCCAACCACGGATGCGGGCGCAGTTTCCGACCGTGGCCCGCGCCCCAGGCGGCTGAGGAACCGGGAGCTGGAGCTCCCGCGACTGCGAGGACAGCGTGGCCGCCCCTTAGCCCTCCCCCGAGCCGCTGATGGACGATGAGTAGGCACCCTACGCAGTGGCAGATCCGGATCCAGGCCGCCCACGCAGCCGTCGCTTACAGAGGAGACTGGACACCAGCGCAGTTGCTGACCACGGGGCCGGCCCCAGGCGGCCTCCGACCTTGGAGCCTGACCCCAGTGGCGCCGCCAATGTCAACCCTGGTGCCTGGTGCCCCGCAGTGCCAACAGTGGATCTGGGCCTTCAGCGCCCCTGCGGACATTGGAGCCAGGCCCGGTCAGCTGAGGACCCCAGGCTGCACCCGCCACTGCCGAGGAACGCGGAGCCTGCCCTGCTGCGGATCTGGGACCCCGCGTGGCTAACTGCGATCCGGGCGCAGCTGCCGGCCGCGGGCCCGGGTCCCCAGACGACTGAGGAACGGGAAGCTGGAGCCCCCGCGTCTCGGAGGACAGAGTGGCCGCCCCTTCCCCCTCCACCGCGCATCCGGATCCGGGCCGTCCACGCAGCCGCCACCGACAGAGATGAGGTCTTGCCAAGTTGCCCAGGCAGCTCTCGAACCCGTGGGCTCAGGCAATCCACTCGCCTCGGCCTCCCAAAGCGCGGGATTACAGGCTGCCGGTAATTATTTCAATAGAATGCCTTATCTGAAGTCAGAGTCTAGGAAATATTGAGCTAGACTAATTCAAGTCTTTAAACCATGGATTGCCTTCAGGGCTAGCCAGAGAGAAGCATCTAATTCAGGAGATGTTATCTGACTTTGTGTTTTGAGGTAGAAAAAAACGGAGGCATTTTCAAGTCTACAGAAGAAACTCAGTGGAAAAGGCATGTGTTGAAAATTCAAGAGAAAAAAATTGAATCGGACTGGGGAGAGGAACTAATAGGAAGGAATAGGATACAGAATGCTGGAGAGAGGAGGTTCACAGAACCGAGGAAGCCACTGAGATTTCAGGAGGGCACCAAACTCAGACACTTAACAAGTAGGAGGTAAGAGAAAGTTGTTTTTGGTTTTTGTTTCCTCACAAGCTGGCCTCGCTTATCTCGGTGAAGGGACAGGTACTATTTTCTGCTGCGTGGTGAGCTAGTGGAAATGCAGGAGCTTTGTTGAGAGAACAATAGTAATATTCAACATTTATGGCATGCTTACTCCTTGTCAGATGTTGTGCTAAATCCATTACATTTATTATCACTTTAACCTCCATACCTATGTTACGAAGTAGATGTTATGACTACCTCTACTTTACAAATGAGAAAATTGAGAAGCAAGGAGGTAGATAGCTTGCCCAGAGTCGCACAGTTTATAAGTGACACTGAGCGAATCTAGGCAATTTGACTTCATGCCTTTTGTCATATATGAATATTAAATCTTTTAATGTTTTGAGTGGCTCTATGGTCTGAATATGTTCTCACAAATTCATGTGTTGGAAATTTAATCCCTAATGCAACAGCGTTAAGAGGTGTGGTCATTTGAGATGTGTTTAGGTCATAAGGGTTTCACCTGATGAATAGATTAATTCTTTTATATAAAAAAGGGGGGTTATGGGGGTGAATACACACTCTCCTGTCATTCTGCATTTTGAGGACACAGAATTTGTGCCTTTTGGCCTTTCTGCCTTTTTTCATGTGAGGATCCAGAAAAATAGTCCTCACTAACACCAGATGCCAGTGTCTTGATCTTGTATTTTCTAGCTTGATAATTGTGAGAAATAAATTTCTGTTCTTTATAAACTGCTCAATTTCAGGTATTTTGTTATATAGCAGCACAACATGGACTAGGATAAATTGATAAACATATCTGAAATCTAACAGAATCTATAGACAAACTAAGGTTAAGGACAAATAATTGTAGTATCACCAATTACAAGGCATAATTTTTTCTCAGAATGGTACATAAGCAAAGACTGTTCAAAGAATTGTCTCAGGTTTTTTCCACACGTCTTTTTCTGCTTCATATATTTTACATTATTCCTACAAGATTCGTAAAATCACTCATCAGGTCTCTTGTAATCATCCCTTCTCTGTCTTTATATAAGGAGTTAATAATTTCTTTCAGTATGCTACATCATAACTATAGATTTACCACCACTCTTAACTATGCCTTTGTCATTGGCTGACTTGACTGTCTCTATATCTTATGACTACCTGAAGAGAAGAAACTGTCCCTTATCTTTCATTCTCAAAGCACAGATAATCCAGGTACTTGAAGGTATTCATCACAAGTCAGCTCAATGCATTAAGTAGTTCCACTTTATGTATACTAAAATGCTGATATTGGTGTATCAATACAATTTAGCTAAAATATTTTACCTCTGTCACGTGAGACATATAGCCATATTTAAGCTTTATATATTTTACTCCTGGTTTGTAACTTTATATGTAAATATTTTTAAAGCAGTTCTAGGTTCACAGATAAAGTGAGTGGAAGTGAATAAAATAAAATAAAATAAAATAGCTAATAAAATACATAAAATAATTGCAATAGCTTGCTTGACATAGGCCATTGGAAAGCATGGCCTCCCCTATTATTAACATTGCCTAAAATAGTGATACATTTGCTACAATCGATGAAACTAAATTGACACATCATCACCTGAAGTCCATAATAAATATTAGGATTCACTCTTGATATTGTACATTCTGCCAGTGGGTAAATGTATAATTGACATGCATCTGCCATTACCATATTATTCAGAATAGTCTCACTGCCCTAAAAATTCTCAGTGTTATTTCTTCCTAGTCACACCCCACTAGCCACTCTTAACCACTAATCTTTTTAATATTTCTTTAGTTGTACCTTTTCCAGTATGTTGTATAGACAGAACTATACAATATATATGATTTTCAGATTGGCTTCTTTCATTTAGTAATAAGCATTTAAATTTCCTCCCTGCCTTTTGTGGCTCATTTTTAAAAAATGAATGGATGTATCACAGTTTATCCATTCACCTCCTAAAGGGCATCTTAGTGACTTTCCTGTTTTGGCAATTATTAGCAAGGGTACTATAAACATCCCTGTGCTGGATTTTATGTGTACCTAAACTGTTTTCCCTTTTGTGTGAATACCAAGAAGCTGGATCTCATGGTAACAGTATATTTGGTTTTGTAAGAATCTGCCAAACTGTCTTCCAAAGTAGCTGTGTCATTTTTTTATCCCCACCAGCGATGGTTTGTATTGCTCCACATCATCATCAGCTTTGATCATGTCAGTGTTCTGGAGCATGGTCATTCTAACAGGTGTGTAGCAGTATCTCGTTGTTTTAATTAAAATTTCCCTAATGACATATGATATGAAATATCTCTGCATTTTCTTATTTTTCATCTGTATATCTTCTTTGATGAGGTGTCTTTTAAGGTCTTTGGTTGATTTTTTATTATCAGTTGTTTGTTTTCTTATTGTGGAACCTTAAATGCTATATGTATATAATGGTTATTTAAGATTAATGACTGCTTATGTTCTGTAGCTGAATTTACCTTTAAAATCAGTAAATTGTAATTTTAGAAAAAATCTTTCAAAATTAATCTTTTTATTAGTTATATATATTGTTTACAATATGCCCGTTTGTTCACCCCCCCTTTTTTTGAGTTGGAGTCTCCCTCTGTCACCCAGGCTGGAGTGCAGTGGCACACTCGCAGCCATCACAGCCTCGACTGCTGGGCTCAGGTGATCCTTCTACCTCAGCTTTCCAAGTGGAACTACAGGCATGTGCTACCACGCCTTAATAAACCATCTCATCTGTTTCTACTCCTATTACAACTTCATGGCAAAAAGGACTGAGACAGGTTGTTTGCAAATATTTTTTCCCATTCTGTGAGTTGTTTTCTCAATTGGTTGTTGGTTTTTATTTTTATTTTTTTAATTTTTTTGCTGTCCAGAAGATTTTTAGCTTGATGTATTCTCATTTGTTCATTTTGATTACCTGTTCTTTCATGGTCTTACCCAAGAAGACTTTGCTCAGACCAGTGTCCTGGAATGATGCCTCAGTGGTTTATTCTTGTAGTTTTACCCAGACCTTAGATCTAAGTCTTTAGTCCATTTTGATTTGATTTCTTAATTTTTGTCTTTTATTGGATATGTCTTTGGCAAATATTTTCTTGCAGTCTGTGGCTTGTCTTTTCCTGCTCTTGATAGTATCTTTTGTAGAGTAGAAATGTTTAATAAATCAAATTTATTATTTCTTTCCTAGATTATGTTTTTGACGTTGTACCAAAAAAAGTCATTGCCATACCCCAAGTCACCTAGATTTTTTCCTAGGTTTTCTTCTAGGAGATTTCCAGTTTGCTGTTTATATTTGGGTCTGTGATTCATTTTTTTTTTTTTTTTGAGTTGGAGTCTCACTCTGTCACCCAGACTGGAGTGCAGTGGCTGCTCCTGGCCACTGCAGCCTCAACCTGCTGGGCTCTGGCGATCCTTCTACCTCAACCTTCCAAGTAGCTGGAACTACAGGCATGCGCTACCACGCCCGGCTGATTTTTTTATTTATTGTAGAGATGAGGTCTCGCTACATTGCCCAGGCGGGTCTCGAACCCGCAGGCTCAGGCAATCCACTCACCTCAGCCTCCCAAAGGCGCAGGATTAGATATCTAATTGTTTCAGTACTATTTGTTGAAAGGAGTTTGTGGTTTTTTTTCCATTGTATTGCCATTGCTCCTTTGTCAAAGATCTGTTGATTATGTACATGTGGACTATCTCTAGGCTTCCTATTATTATTCATTGATCTAGCTTCCATATATTGTCTTCTCACCACCATGACTAATGATACTCATCTACTTGTTGAGATGGGGTAAAAAACAGAGTTTTATACATTGAATATATCAAAATATTCTTTGACATTGTCTTCATTATTCTCTTAATTTCCTTAAGAAATAATAAATCATTTGTATTTAATAAAATATGGTGAAAGGCTAGGTATTGACTCAAGTCTGTATTCCCAGCATTTTGGGAGGTTGAGGCAAGAGGATTGCTTTAGGTCAAGGGTTCAAGACCAGCCTGGGCAACTTGGTGAGACCTCGTCTCTACAATAAATCAAAAAATAAGCCGGGTGTGGTAGTTTGAACCTGTAGTTCCAGGTACTTGAAAAGCTGAGGCAGAAAGATCACCTGAGACCAGCAGGTCGAGGCTGTGGTGGCCATGAGTGTGACACTGCACTCTAGCCTGGGTGACAGAGTGAGACTTCAACTCAAAAAAAGTGGTGGTGGTGAACAAGCAGGCAAAACTGTAAACAATATAAAAAACTAATAAAAAGATTAATTGTTAAAGATTTTTTTCCCTAAAATTACAATTTGCTGATTTTAAAGGTAAAATTCAGAACATAGGGAAACATTTTTGGTTTATTATGTCTGCAGAGTGATGTTAGATTAATTTAACAAAACACAAATGTAGATATTTTACATACTATCATCTGAAATGGAAAAATGTGAATTTATTTTCTAAGCATAAGTTGAAGCTTAAACTTTTTTTTAGTGCCCTAATTTCAGGCTTTCTTTGATGCATAGTTTATGAAGCAGGCAATCTGGCAAACTTTAAGAGGTTCTGAAGACAGATAAAATCTACACTGAGTAAAACTACATGACAAAGCCCAAACTACATTATGGCTTATTTATGTTGAAGTTTGGATTATGTCTTTCATATAAATATCACATGTGTATCATCTTAAAGTGTTCCTTTGTTTAAAACGTGTTCTTCAATGTTTTTTGTCACATGCTTTTGTTCACTTCACCCATGGAGTATTGGAAAAATATGCCTTCCTTCATAATTTTCTGAGGGATTACATATAACATTTTCATTAACTTTTCTTAACTATAATTTTTAATTATTAAAGATACATAATAGTTATACATACTATGGGGTATAAGTGTTGTCTTGATTTTTTGTAATGTTCATATCAAGGTTTGGGGGTATCTATCACCTCAACAATTTATCATTTCTTTGTGTTAGAAATATTTCAATTCCAGTCTTTTAGTTATTCCATGGTATACAAAAAATCATCATTATCTACAGTCACCTACTGTGCTACTGAATACTAGAACTTATTCATACTATTTTTGTACCAATTAACCATCTCGTCTTTTTCTCCTCCCGGCTACAACTTCATGGCAAAAAGGACTGAGACAGGCAGTTTGCAAATATTTTTTTTCCATTCTGTGAGTTGTTTTCTCAATTGGTTGTTGGTTATTTTTGTTTGTTTGTTTTTTCTGTTCAGAGAATTTTTAGCTTGATGTACTCTCATTTTTTCATTTTGGTTGCCTGTTCTTTCTTAGTCTTACCCAAGAAGTCTTTGCTCAAACCAATGTCCTGGAGTAATGCCTCAGGGGTTTAGTCTTGAAGTTTTATAGGTCCGTGCCTTAGACTTAAGGTTTTAGTACATTTTGATTTGATTTTTGTAGATGGCAAGATATTGGGTCTAGTTTTATACTTCTGCATATAGATGCAGAATTTTCCCATCACCTTTTATTGAAAAGACCGTCCTTTTTCAATGTATGTTCTTGGAACTTTTGTTAAAAATCAGTTGACTGTGAATGTGTATTTAATTTCTGGGTTCTTTTTTATGCTCCATTGGTAGTATAATTTGAAGTTAGGAAATATGATTCCTCCAGGCCTTTTTCATTTTTAATTTTTTAAGCTAAAAATGGCTGTTTTTTCTGAATCCTTTACAGTTTCATATATATTTTTGTATTATTTTTTCTACTTACATGAGGAGTGTCATTTGTATTTTGATAGGGATTGCATTGACTCTGTAGATTGCTTTTGAGATTATGGCCGTTTTAACTTTATTAATTACTCTAATCCATGGACATGCTATTTTTTTTTTCATTTATTTGTGTCCTCTTCAATTTATTTCATCAATGTTTTGTAGTTTTTTTTTCCTTGTAAAAGTTGTTCACCACCTTTGTTAAATGTATTCTTATGCAGTATATGCAGTATATTTATTTTTGTAGCTATTGCAGATGGGATTGCCTTCTTGATTTCCTTTTCAGATTGCTGTTGGCATGTAGAAATGCTACTGATTTCGCTATGCTCATTTAGAAGCTGTTCAATGCTATCAACCTTTTCAAACCTATCAAAAGTTAAAAAAAATAATATCCTCATATACCATTCACCAGATTTATTGATAACATTTTAAAATCACAAAATAAAATACTTTGGGTCAATTAGGAAAATACCCCAGCTTAGGTGATGCTGGGAATTGTTAATTTTCTAGGTGGTAAAAATGGTATTGATTTTATGTTATAAAAGGTCTTTCTTCTTAAGATCATTAAAAACTGAAAATATTTTGAGGTGAAGTGTTACAATAACATCAACACTACCAAGTGTTTCAGAAGGTAACAGGTGTATTGCCCCAAAGTATTTTATTTTGTGATTTTAAAATCTAGAATCTAACCCAGTTGTCCTTACTGAGTTATACTAAGTTTGATAACTTGCTTTGAGAGTTGTTACCAGATTCCTCCATTATAAACATATTTATTTTTCTTTGTAATTAGCCACATCAAATACTTTCTGTTGATGCCCATCAAAATGTTTATCAAGAGTATAATTAGTTGCAAAGGATATATTTTACAATGTTTTAGATATTGTTGATATGCTTTAAATATATTTTTCTCAAAACCTTGAGCTAAAATTTTACCTTATTTATTTCACTTAAGTGAATTAGCAAATTACTTGGCTAAATTAAATTTAACTTTAATTTTAAAAGTTTGACAATGTTTTATTTCAAAGAAATATGGTAGTTTATATAGTCATAATAACCATACCACTTCTGAGTTGTGAAGTTGGTAGAGAAACAGGGAGTGAAAAGGGGGGAAAAGATTGAGATAAAAGCAAGAAGACTTGCCACGAGTTTTTCACCAGGATAAAATAAAGATTCGTTATGTCCTTGTAATTTCTTCTTACAGGAGTTCTTGTTGCTTTGTTTTATTTTGCTTTGCTTTCCTGGAGTTATTCTTTAACATAAATTTATGCTAAAATTGCTAGTTATAATACAGTAGGCTTTTATACCCAGTGCTGCATTACAAGATTCTGATTGGGAGAAAGATTTCCTTTCTTCCTTCCTTCCTTAGCTTGCTTCCTTCCTTCCTTCCTTCCTTCCCTCCTTCTCCTCCCTCCTTCCCTACCTTTCTTCCTTTCTTTATTTTCCATTCCATTTCTTTTAGAAGAATAATAATTGTGAAAGGAAATTAAAAAGGATAATTTGCATTGCCAAGATACTTTCTTATAAATATCAAATTTTGTAACAAGTACTTAAGAAAGTTGAGGAGCTGCAGATTAATCCCCTGAAAGATAGTCTACTGCTTTTTCTCCAAAATGATATTCCTGTGCCACTAAGGATAGGTAGAAACCAGGGTAAAAACTTCTACTCTGAAGAACAAAATCAGAGAGATAATAGCCAATGCTTTATAAACTCCTAATATTTTATTATATTATTTTATTTTTGAGTCTTACAACAATTCCAAGAAGAACATATTATATTTGTAATGCAGAAGCTTAGGTTTGCATACACATTACATGTGACCCTACAGAAATATAAGTAAGTCAAAGGACTCCAAACCTTCCATTACTTTCACTATTTGTAGCTGCCACTCTTGTAAATTATACTTAAAGCCTTTTGACTAATTTTCTAAATGCAACCCAGAGTTTTATGTAGTGATAAACAAGTGTTTTCACAGATATTTTAAATATAATCTATGAGTTGTGTGCTGAAGAGGATCAAGACCTCTATTTACTTATTTAAAACACAGATCACAATTGTCAGCAGTTGTGACCGTGGGGTAAAATTATTTTATGCAACAGTATAGCTTGTTCTGATCGATATTTTATTCTTTATCTTTAAAACTCTCACACATGTTATATAATGGGGTTTAGTCATGTTTCATTCTTTATTGATACACTCTTCCTAGTATTCTAAACACCTAGACAATATCATGCATGGGATATTTAATTTGTAGATTCTAGGGTAGCTGATTATGTTTTTTGAGAAAACTGTCTACCTTAAAGTCTTTGTACTCAACTCCTATATATGAATAAATTAAGAAAAGGAACACTGGAAAGATGCTATTTTCAGAACATGTCTCCAGTTTATAAGCATGCGACTTTCACAAAACATTTTAGGATTATATATCTATATATAATATAGATATTATATATATATATGTATATATACTTTTTCCAATTTAAAAGCAATTTTAAGTAAATTGTCCTACATATGTAAAGCTTCTGTGAGCAACTTTATGCCAGCCATTGACTGCTCAGCTACTAAAATAGCAGAGACAGAACAGTCTCATTGGAAGCTCTAAAGCTAATAAAGTGCTAGTCCCCAAAGCACTGACTCAGGTGAAACATTTTCAAGGATCAGGAAAGGGATTGCAAGCCTTGTCTGCTCACATTGACCTTCCACTTGAGGTAATCCAAAACGCCCTGCTCACTGCAAGAACACCTGAAATTAAAGGAAAAGAGGATATCCTTTGGGCCGCTACATTTTTTCTGTGTTAAAATTGCTTCTTTGTTTAAGCAGAGCAAGATCTGTAATAAATAAATAAATAATCTAGGTATTGGATATTTGATAGCAACAAAGAGGTTTCACATAGAAATTTAAAGTAGTCATAACCTGCTATTGTTTCAGGATGTTGTAACAGATAAATGTATAACTGAAACTTCTAAAAAGTCTCTAGATAAAATAAAATAAATAAAATTGTATCTGTAGTTTTTAGGCACCATTATTCAAACAGTAAAATTGACACTACTTATAGGTAAATTAGAAAATATAACACATTTTTCAGAAATTTAGTTGGTTTTTTTAGTTAATCAATATTTTTATTATAGTTTTGTGGGGTACAGTTAAGGGGTTTGGTGTACAATTACGTTTCATTCAGGCACCCTGTTGATAAGAGGTCTTTTCCCCCTCCCCAGACAGATATTTGCTACTGTTAATCCCATCCCCCTCCCCCCCATAGTTTCCGAGTCCCGTCAGTCATTTTCTTATAGTATTGCATTGGATGTTCAAGGTCCATTATATGAGTGACAACATGTGATACTTGGAACTTTGTTTCTGTGAGAGGTCACTCAGTATTATAGACTCTAGTTCCATCCAGGTTGCTGCAAAATTCATGATTTTGTTCTTTTTTATGGCTGCATAGCATTCCATCGTGTATATGTACCACATTTTTTTAATCCAGTCCTCTTTTGATGGGCAGCATGGTTGTTTCCAGGTTCTTGCTATAGTGAACAACGCTGCAATAAACATACGTGTGCAGGTATCTTTTTTATAGAGTGATTTGTGTTCTTCAGGGTGTATTCCCAGTAGGGGATTGCAGGGTCATATGGAAGGTCAATTTTTAGAGCTTTTAGGAATCGCCACACTGCTTTCCACAGAAGTTGCACAAGTTTACACTCCCGCCAACAGTGTAGAAGTGTTCCCTTTTCACCACACCCTCTCCAGCAGCTATTATTTTTTGGGTTGTTGATAATTGCCATTCTGACTGGAGTTAGGTGGTATCTCAGTGTGGTTTTGATTTGCATCTCCCTGATGATTAGTGAGGTTGAGCATTTCTGCATGTGTTTGTTGGCTGCTCAGACGTCTTCTTTTGTGAAGTGTCTGTTCATATTTTTGCCCATTTTATAACAGGGTTGTTTGTTTTCTTCTTTTCAGCACGTTTGAGTTCCTTGTAGATGCAGGATGTTAAGCCTTTGTCAGGCCTGGAGTTGGCAAATACTTTTTCTCAGTCTGTAGGCTGTCTCCCTGCTCTCTTGATGGTCTCTTTGGCTTTGCAGAAGCTTGTCAGTTTAATAAGGTCCCATTTGTCTATCTTCTCTCTTAGGACCTGTGGGTTTCGGGTTTTGTACAGGAATTGGATGCCAGTTCCGATTTCCATGAGAGTATTCCTTCCTTTTCTAAGGTTCTTATGGTTTGAGGTTTTACATTTAGGTCTCTGATCCATTTGGAGTTAACCTTTGTGCATGGGATAGATAGAGGTCCTGTTTCAATCTTCTGCATGTGGTCAGTCAGGTTTCCCAGCACCATTTACTGAATAGGTTCTCCTCTCCCTAGTGGTAGGTGGTGGGGGCTTTGTCGAAGATGAGTTGGTTGAGAAATTGAGGTTTTGCTTCTGGAATCTCAATTCTGTTCCATTGATCTATATGCCTGTTCTTGTACCAATACCAAGCTGTTTTGATGATTGTAGCTTTATAGTAAAGTTTTAAGTCTGGTATTGTGATACCACCTGCTTTGGTTTTTTTGCTGAGGATTGTTCTGGCTATTCTTGGACGTTTTTGTTTCCATATGAATTCCTGTGTTGTTTTTTCTAGGTCTGAGAAGAATGTTGTTGGTAATTTAATGGGTATTGCATTGAATTTGTAGATTTCCTTAGGTAAGATGGACATCTTCACAATGTTGATTCTTCCGATCTATGTGCATGGGATATTTTTCCACTTGTTCGTGTCAGCTTTGATTTCTTTGAGCAGTGTTTTGTAATTTTCATTGTAAAAGTCTTTCACGTCTCTGGTTAGGAAGATGCCAAGGTATTTCATTTTTTTTGTGGCTATTGTGAATGGAATTGTGTTTTTTATTTGGGTTTCTGTTTGTTTATTATTGGTGTAGAGAAATGCAATTGTCTTTTGTACATTTATTTTGTATCCTGAGACTTTGCCAAAGGCCTTTATCAGTGTAAGGAGGCCTTTGACAGATTCTCTTGGGTTTTCAAGGTACACAATCATATCATGAGAGATAACTTGACTTCCTCTTTTCCTATTTGAACACCTCTGATTGCCTCCTCTTCTCTGATTGCTCTAGCCAGGACTTCCAATACTATGTTGAACAGGAGGGAGAGAGTGGGCATCCTTGTCTAGTTCCAGTTTTCAGGGGAATTGGTTCCAATTTTTGTCCATTTAGGAGTATGCTGGCTGTGGGTTTCTCATAGATGGCTTTTACTATTTTGAGGTATGTTCCCCGTATACCTAGATGTTCAAGGGTTTTTATCAAGAAGGGGTGCTGGATTTTATCAAAAGCTTTTTCTGCATCTAATGATATGATCATGAGGTTTTTGTTTTGACATCTGTTGATGTATTTAATTACATTTATGGTTTTACGAATGTTTAACCAGCCTTACATCCCAGTAATGAAGCCTACTTGGTCATGGTGGATGATTTCTGAGATGTATTGCTGAATCCTGTTTGCTAGGATCTTGTTGAGAATTTTAGCATCTATGTTCATCAAAGATATTGGCCTGTAGTTCTCTTTCTTTGTTGGCTCTTTACCTGGCTTGGGTATCCATGTGATGTTGGCTTCGTAAAATGATTTGGGGAGAGTTCCATCTTTTTCAATCACCTGGAATACCTTCAGTAGGATTGGTATCAGCTCCCCCTTGAATGTCTTGTAGAATTCTGCTGGAAAGCCATCTGGGCCAGGGCTTTTTTTTGTAGGCAGTTTTCTTATTACATAGTCGATTTCCTTGATTGTTATTGGTCTATTTAGGGTCTCAATTTCTTCTTTTTCCAACCTAGGTAGTTTGTGTGATGTCAGAAAGTCCTCCATTTCCTTAAGGTTTTCAAGTTTATTTCCATACAAGTGTACATAGTAGTCTCTAATGATCTCTTGTATTTCTTCAGGGTCAGATGTGACTTCATCTTTTGTGTTTCTGATTGTGCTTATTTGGGTTTTTTCTTGTTTTTTCTTGGTCAGTCTAGCTGGGGGACCATCAATCTTGTCTATCCTTTCGAAGAACCAGCTTTCTGTTTCATTGATTTTTTGTATTATCTTTTTGTCTTCTATGTCCTGAATTTGGGCTTTTATTTTGGTGATCTGGATTCTTCTGCTGAAATTAGGGTTTTTGTGGTCTTGCTTTTCCAGCTTCTTTAGGTGGCTTGTTAGGTTGTGAATTTCTGTTCCTTCCATTTTCTTCATGTGTGTTTGTAGGGATATAAATTCCCCTCTTACTACAGCTTTCAGGGCATTCCAGAGACTTTGGTAAGATGTTTCTTCATTTTCATTTGTTTCCAGGTATCTTTTGATCCCTGTTTTGATTTCGTCATTGACCCAGGAGTTGTTTAGCATCATGCTGTTTAGTGTCCATGTCTTTGTGGGTTTTGGGGGACTTTGTTCGTGTCAATGTTTATTTTTATTCCACTGTGGTCCGAGAAGGTGTTTTGTAGAATTTCAGTCCTTTTAAATTTGCTTATGCTTGATTTATGGCCGAGTATGTGGTCGATCTTAGAATATGTTCCATGTGGTGATGAGTAGAAAGTGTATTCTGTGGTGTTTGGATGGAATGTTCTGTAGGTATCAATTAAGTCCATTTGGTCCAAAGTCACATTGAGGTTCTGGATCTCCTTGCTGATTTTTTGTCCTGATGATCTGTCTTATTGTTGTAAGAGGGGTATTAAAGTCTCCAGTTATGATAGTATTAGAGTCAATATCTTTTTTTAGTTTTCCAAGAAGTTGCTTTATGAAAGTTGGCGCACCTATGTTGGGTGCATATATATTTAGGATAGATATTTCTTGTTGATGGATTGAGCTTTTTATCATTATGTAGTGGTCTTCTGTATCTTTTTTGATTTTTAATAGCTTGAAGGGTATTTTGTCTGAAATTAAGATCACTATTCCTCCTTTCTTTTGTATTCCGTTCTCCTGAAAGTTTGTTTCCCATCCTCTTACTTTGAGTCTGTGGGTGTCCTTTCTAGTGAGGTGAGTCTCTTGAAGGCAATAGATTGTTGCCTGATGATATTTTATTCATTTTGCCATTCTATGTCTTTTCAGTGGTGCATTTAGTCCATTCACATTTAGGCTAATAATTGAAATGCAAGAGTTGATCCCTGTCATAAAGTTCTTACAGAGCTGTTCCTGTTTGTTTGTTGTCTTTCTTTGGGTTTTGGAGTTGGTTCATGTGTGTTTTTAATCTTTTGCCTGTACTCTTGTGAAGAATGCTGTTGTTCTTTTTTCTTTTTCTTCTGTGTTCCGTACTTTCTTAAGTGTTTCCTGTAGAGGTGCTCTGGTGTCAGCGTAGGCTCTTAGGGATTGGATGTCTGGAAAAGATTTCAGTTCTCCCTCACTAATGAAGCTTACTTTGGCTGGGTAGGTTATTCTTGGTTGGTATTGTTTCTCTTTTAGAACTTTGAAGATAGAGCTCTAGGCTCTCCTAGCCTGAAGGGTTTCTATGGATAAATCTGCTGCTATTCTAATTAGTTTTCCCTGGTAGGTAGTCTGGCCTTTTTCTCTTGCTGCCTTTAGGATTTTTTCTTTCATAGCTACTTTGTTTAGGCGAATTATTATGTGTCTGGGAGTTGGTCTTCTCGTTTGTTGTCTTGCAGGGGTTCTCTGAATCTCTTGTGTTTGAATTTTTTCATCCTTCATGAGATTAGGGAAATTTTCTTGAATCATTTCATGAAATGTTTGTTCCAGTGTGGCTTTTGTTTCTCTTTCTGCCTCAGGAAGCCCAGTTACTCTTAGGTTTGGTCTCTTGAAGTGATCATTCATCTCTAGCAGGTTTTGTTCTGTCTTTTTGAGCTTCTTTTCTATGCTTTTGACAGTTTGGGTTAGTTCTGTGGTTTGGTCTTCAAGCTCTGAGATTCTTTCATCTGCTTGGCTGATTCTGCTTTCCATGCTTATTAGTCTGTTGTTCATTTCC